>JAFIRS010000658.1:497500-600801 GCA_018342105.1 Gonioctena quinquepunctata
AATTTATACACACAACTAAATTCCCATTCTTATCATTAATTACAAGTTTGAATAATAATTGCTTATGATACCTTCTCTTTGCCATTCTCTCACAATTTCCAACTTTTCATTTGATCATCTCTTCTCTGATTGGCTATCTTTCATATAGACGTTTGTGTTCTTTTGGTCTTTTAGTATGTAAATTCTGACAGTTTTCTTTAAAATGTGTTGATAACTTTTTGTTCGTATAATTTTGTAAATCTTGACTTTTAGTTGTCTTTTGAGCAATTATGAGTTATAATAATTTTTATTATATAATTACTTTTTAGCTTTCATTTTTATCTATCTATATCATACCTAGGCTCATAAAATACATTGAATTTCAAAAGCTATTTACAAACAAACTCTTGAAATTGATAATTATTTATTATTTATTCTTTTTGTGGCTTTTTTGTCTTTTGAAATTTACAACTGGCATAACATAACATAACAACATTCCTAAATTTATATTCAAAATTTTTTTTAATATCAATTTTTTTTTTTTTTTTTTTTTTGAAAAACAAGTTCTACAACGATAACTATTATTTACAACTACTGAAATTAAGTTTTATATTTGTACACATTTTCAATATTGAAAATTCCTCTCAGTTGCCTTGTCTGAGGATGTATTAACCTATAACTATTTATAGCATTCTCATTATCAACCTCATATGGTCCTTCAAATGGCATTAAAAGTTTTGCACAAATACCTAGTCTTTTATTTGGTATTCTTAATGCTTTTATAATGACTAATTCTCCCTTTTTAAACTTCGTCTTTTTATTTCCTTTTTCATTTTCCTTTTTTATATATTTATCTGCATTCCTTTTTATTCTAATATTTATTTTATTTATTATTTCTTGCATATCTCTTTCATTACTAATCCATTCTCTTTCAGGCATTCTTCCTGTCATAATATATTCAGGACACTCTTTAGTAATAGTACTACGTACTTCATTGAAATATTTTTCTATCATTTCTATGTTTTCATCCCATGTTTTATGATTTTGCTGAGATGTCAATCTCAAATATTTTATTACCTCCTGTATATATCTTTCTGTTGGGTTTGATGCTGGATGTCTAATGCTAGTAAAATTTAATTGTATTCCCACACTCTGTGAAAAATTCTTCATTTGTTCATTAGTAAAATATGTGGCATTGTCTAAAATAATTTTCTCTGGTTTACCTACCTCTACTATGAATCTTGTTTAAAGATTTTCAACAGTTTTACAATTTGTCCTTTTTGTAGAGTATATTTTAATAAATTTTGAAAAATGATCCACTATTACAAATATATGTTTATTATTATTATAAGTTGGTTTCAAATTACTAACAAAATTTATTGATATTATCTGTAAAGGTTTTGTTGTAATAATACTCTTTGTTTCATTTTTATTAATAATATTTTTATGTTTGCTTAATTGACAAACTTGACATATTGTTACAATTTTTTTAGTTAATTCCAAATCTTGTGAACTTATATAGTTTTCTCTAAATATTAACCAAACTTCTCTAATCCCTATATGTATGTATTTCTGATGTATATATGTAATCACCTGTTCTGCCAATTCTTTTGTGATAACGTATAGTTCTTCACCATTTACTAATTTTATTATAATACCATTTTTGTTTATTGTTCCTCTTTTTTCTTTATTTGTTAATTTGTACTGATCTCTCCTAATTTGATTTTCAGAAAACAAACCTATTTTATTTTTAAAAACATTTATTCCTATTTTTACCTGTCTAGGAGTATGTGTTTTTCCCATCTCCATTCTCGTTTAAGTGTCTGTGATGAAAGTTTGTTTCCCTGGTATATGCCTAATTTCAAATTTATATTCTTGCAATAATAATGCCCATCTATGTACCCTATTACTTGCATATTTGCAATTTACAATTGACATCAGTGCTTCATGATCAGTTTCTATATAAAATTTTGCCCCTAATAAATAAAATCTTAATTTAGTAATACAAAATATAACACTTGCTAGTTCTAATTCTGTAACAGTGTAATTTCTTTCATGTTTTTTAGCGATTCTGGAAACAAATGATATTGGAACTTCTTTTCCTTTTTGTACTTGTATCAAAACTGCTGCAAATCTTGACATAGATGCATCAGTTCTCAATACAAAAGGTTCATCATAGTTTGGATGAAATATTTTTAAATTTTGAATAAAAATGTCCTTTAATTCAGAAAATGCTTTTTCCTGTTCATCTCCCCATTTCCATTCTACATTCTTTTTTAAAAGTAATATTAATGGTAATTCTTTATTGCTTAAGTCTGGAATTAATTTTTTAAAATAATTCAATATCCCTAAGAATCCTCTAAGAGTTCTTAAATTATGTGGCCTGACATACTCTCTTATTGTTTTAATTCTTTCAGGATCCATTTCTACACCTTTCTCATTTATTTTGTAACCTAGATAACTAATTTCTTGTTGAAAAAATTCACATTTATCTATATTTATTTTAGGCCCTGCTTCATCTAATATTTGAAATATTTTTTTCAAATGTTCTTTATGCATTGTTTCATTCTCAGAGTATATTAATATGTCATCAATGTAATGTAAAGCAAACTTTTCGTATTTGTCAAGTATTTTATGTAATACTCGTTCTAAAGCTGGACAAGCCGATTGCAAACCATATGGAACAACACAAAATCTATATACAACACCTTCTATAGAAAAACCCGTATAATTCCTAGAATTTTCATGTAGTGGTATCAACCAAAAACTGTGCTTCAAATCTATTTTAGAAAATATTTTTGCATTTGTGATTTTACCAAAAATAGTTTCTATGTTTAAAGGAGATTCATATTGTGGAATTGTTATTTTATTTAGTTCTCTAGCATCTAAGCATAATCTAAGCTCACCATTCTTTTTTACAACTACTACGATAGGGTTGATGTAATTACTGTTACTTCTTTCTATTATACCTTGTTTTACCATTTTTTCTAATTCATCTTTAACTTTTTCGCGGCACTTATAAGGAATTGGATAGTTTTTTTATTTGAATTTTTCTGTTTCTTTTACTTCTATGTTGTGTACATACTCTTTTGCAACTCTTGATTCATACATAATCAACTTATTATATTTATTTAATAATTGATCAATATACCTTTTATATTTATCATTACATTTATATTTCATTTCATTTATATTATCTTTATCTTCATCATAATTATTTTCATATCTCTCATTCATACCCTTTGTACACAACATTTTCTTATTTTCACTTATTTCAGTTTTTTCTTCATAAAATTCAAAACATTTTCCATCCATTTCCAAATTTTTGTTATTATAGTCAATCTTGGCTTTTACTTTTTCCAATTGATCCGTACCTATAATTACATCAAACTCCATATCTTTAACTACCAACAGTTGTAACTCAATATTCCTCTCATTAATCTCCAATTTTAAATTCACATATTGATTTGATTCAGCTAGTTTTTTTCCATTTATATCCACTTAATTTGTTTTTGGCATTTTTACTAGAATATTTTTAACTTTCATGAAATCTTCTAAACAATTTTCTTTAATTAAATATGCTTCAGACCCTGTATCAATTAATATTTTTATTATTTTATTTAATATTTTTCCTTTCAAAATTATTAATCCTATATTTTGTTCATTTTCCATATTTTCATCTTTCATAATACATTCTATCGGGTGTTGGTAATTTGTGTTTTCCAGCCTAACATGGTTTTTCTATTAAAAATTTTGTTCTGCCTGACTAGTTGTGGGAACATTTACTTGATTATTTTCCCCTCTTGACAATACCTGTCCCTCTTTTCGTGCAAATTTTCCGCACTTTGACATCTCCTATTCAAATATACCCTTCCTGTATTATCATTTGTTTGATTATTATTTCTTTCAACATTGTTTTGTGGTTGTCTGTTGTAATATGTTCTTTGTCCTTGAAATTGCTGAGAATAATTCTGATTATTATTATTAAAATTATTCCTATTAAGGCTATAATTATTATTTAATTTTGTTTTTTTACCTTATTTTGGTTTTCCTTTATGATTATATTGGTTCATAAACCTATTTTTTTTTTTATTGTAATTATTCCTATTATTATTTTGATTACCCCTTTGATAATCATTGCTATTGTTTTGGAAATTCCTTTGTTGATTATTATTTTCCCAACTTCTGTAAGATAACGTCCTCTCTAACCTCAATAAATATTGACTAAGTCTCTCCATACTTTTGATTTCATGCATGTTTATGACTTCAAAAATTGCCTGTTTAAAATGCCTACTTATATTTCCCACTATTTCTTCCTCTCTCATTACCGGATCTAAATATTGTGCCATAGCAAACATTTGAATTGCATAATTGTTATAGTTCATACTTCTTTTCTCATCAAATTTTCCCAATTGTAATTTATCCCTAATGCTTAATTGTGCATTTTCTCCCCAATATTGTTTCAAAAATAAATTTTCAAAATCTTGAAAAGAATTAATATTCTTTTCCTGGCTATTAAACCATACACAAGGTTGATTAAATAAATACTGTCTGATAATCTCTTTCAATTCCTCTATATCTTTATATGTCTAGTTTTGTTTTTTATTATTTTAATAAAAGTGATAGGATGTAATTTCTTTATATTGCCCCCAAATTTATTATTTATTGGTATTCCATAACAATTATTTATGATTCTACTATCTAAGTTATTGTCTATTCTTCTTGATTCTAATAATTTTATCTTTTCTCCTACATTTCTAGTTATTTCACTCTCTACATTTATTATTTTCAAATTAGTATCTTTATGTTGTTTGTCTATTTTTTTATCAAGAGTAATTATTTATTTTTAGCTCTTTCTTGTTTACTATTCTTCTTTAGTTTTTCATCCTGCCTTTCCACATGATTATTTATAGTGGATACTTCTTGTGTTATTGCCACATAAAATTCCTCATTGTTTTGTCCTATTTTAGTTTCTTACTGTTTGTGCAATTCTAAAAATTCTTCTTCATTTTGTTCAGATTTAGTTTGTATTTTATTTTTCATTCTTTCCATATTTTCTTTTATATCTTTTATATTTTCTTCCACATTTTCTCTTAATCTTCCTTCCATACTCGCTGTGTTTTCTTTCAACACTTTTATTTCCTTTTTCAAACTTATTTTCATTTCATTCTTCATATTTCCCATTTTTTCTTCCATTCTTTCCTCCATTCTTCCCATACTTTCTCTCATTCCATCATTCATTCTTTCTATTTTCACTTCCATTCTTGCTGAATTTTCATCCATTTCTTTTACCATAAACTCCATTATCTTCTGAAACTGACCCTCTGTCCAATTCATTTGTGTACTCTCACCTTTTATTTCTATCTCTCTCACTTTACTACTCTCTCCTTCTTCCTGATCACCCCTATCTCTACCTTCTGCACCTTCTTCCAAACCAACTTTCTTACCATCTCTCAAATCCATTTTTTATTCACAAATATTTAGCCTTACTTCGAAATACCAATTGCTGATGTTCACCCAGTATTGCAATAAATATTAAGGAATAATATATTTCCCTTACTTGCCTTTTCTCAATAAATATTATTAAATGATATATTGCCCTTACTTTGCTTTTTCTCGCCTTTTCCGCCCCACGTTTTGTGCGCCAATTGATATGGTTTGATGATTTGAATAATTATAATTTTTTTATTCAATTTTGCTTTCAAATATAATTTTTGCACCTCGTTGGGCGACAATTGATATGGTTTGATAATTTGAAAAATCTATGAATTGTTAACTTAAAATGAAGATAGCTAATTATTTTTGGTAATTCTTTGAGAGCCAAATTTGATATGATGTAAATAGATATTTCTGACCCTGTAATAATAATTGTCAGCGAACGTCACTGTTCTCTCGTCACGCTACCAACAATTATTATTTTCTTCGCCACGGCTAACAACAGTTGGTACGCCCTTGTCTCATATAGTCGGTTCAAAAGGAATTTGGCCACTGGTGGCTAACTTCAGTTTACTGAATGATCTTAGTTATGTTAGTTGATCATTGTGAGAAAATAAACAAACCAAATATTAAAAAACAATTATCTCTTTTATTCAGGAAGACTCAAAAATACCTGGCCTACGAGAAATAACTTATGCTAGAGTGAATCAAACAATTATTCACGGATAATCATAAATTGCAAATCATGGATAAATAAACAGAACCTCACTTCCTCTGTGAGTGTAATTTTCTGTTATTGTTCATAAAAAAATGACATAGAGTTCATCGATTGTGAAAAATGTTATTTGTGAAATAGTTCAGGACCGGGAAAGCACTATTAAAGGTTTTATACCTGGTTGGAACTGTTGGTGTTCACAACTATACCATAAAAACAGGAAGTCTCCTCTCTCCAGCCTTCGTTAGGACTGCAAAACTATGTGTCAGGAACGTATCGATGCGGGACTCAGCTTTTGGAATCGTAGATATGTGATATCATTAAGGTAATCTTGTTTTGTTAAGCAAATGATGGAATTATTCTATTTTTCTTCTAGTGAAATTTTGTGCGTGCTTCCGCTTTGGAAAATATTTTCGATCTCCTCGAAGCTTTGCTTTCTCGTCGCTTCGCAACCTCTTGCCCTTGTTGTTGTTCCATTTGAAATTTCGAATTCGCGCACCAAATAGTCACTTTGCACTGTTTATATTAATGTTGCACAATTTATACACACAACTGAATTCCCATTCTTATCATTAATTACAAGTTTGGATAATAATTGCTTATGATACCTTTTCTTTGCCATTCTCTCACAATTTCCAACTTTTCATTTGATCATCTCTTCTCTGATTGGCTATTTTTCATATAGACGTTTGCTGTTCTCTCATTGGCTACTTTTAGTTTGCTACAAATTCATGTACAGAGTGTTTCAAGTTTATAAATGTGTTGATAACTTTTTATTCATGATAATTTTGTAAATCTTGACTTTTATTTGTCTTTTGAGCAATTATGAGTTATAATAATTTTGATAGTGTATATAATTGACTGTTTCATAGCACTTTGACATTTTTATCTATCTATATCATACCTAGGCTCATAAAATACATTGAATTTTTAAAGTTGTTTACAAACAAACTCTTGAAATTGATAATTATTTATTATTTATTCTTTTTGTGGCTTTTTTGTCTTTTAAAATTTACAACTGGCATAACATAACATAACAATATACATATATATATATATATATATATTTATATACAATTAGCATCGTTTCTGATTTATATGATTTGGTTGTCGGTTCATCAGGGCTGGCGAATGTATCAACAATTTTTTTTGTTGTCGATCTCTGCTGGTGCAACCACAAACCAGTTCTTAATGGAATGACTTCTGTAGAAGTATATTGACGTGATTATTGCAAATGTTCTGTGAGTGTCTCAATGAAATTGACGAGTTGTTCGGAATCCAATTTATTGGATTGTTTATTAATATACCCAATATTGTTTACTGTTGATTGATTCAGGAAAATCAAATATGTTGATATGAAATATCAATGACTCTTTTACAGTGGAAGTCATTGCTGACAGAAACCGATCAGATCATATACAAAAACAAGTTGAAACATGGAAACTTTACTTCTCACAAACTTTTCAATACGTAACAAGCACTGTCAGAAAACACAGTATTGGAAAATATTCCATAGAAGCCAGTAAAATCTATCAAACTACTGTGGTGTTCATCTGAGAGATACAACTGAAAAAAAACACAGGGAAGTCAATGTACCGCAGCCATCAATTATCCAAGAGTGCAATAGATTGATGAAGAGGGTTAGTTTATATGACAATACAATGGCAAACTGAAGAATTGTCGGGTGAGGCCAAAAATGGTGATGGAATACTATTGCGATGCTATTTGAAACACATGGAAACCCAGTAATTTCCAGGTGAGGGTAACCCTTACAGACCTCACAGCAGTGACCCCTTTATGTATAATGGATTAATAATTTTTCATTCAAGCAGGTGAAGACAATACCAATCAGGGGTGAGCTTTAGTTATTCTGTTATGTAAATGAGGAAACCCCCCAATACCCATGATATCAGTATTTTCTCGCAGGAAAATGCCATTTCGTTAATGGAAATCACATTCGCCAAATTTATTCACCCTGATCGGAAATGAAAACGGCAGAATACGGATTAGAAGGGGCATTGGAATGGTACGGAATAACGGAGATTAGCTATGACAAGATTTGATTTGATTACATGTTGAGCTGAAGGATTAAACGGAACTTAGGAAGAACAAGGATCAGTCATGTTTTGGATCATTTTCCAAAATAACTATGAAATAATTTTGTGAAACTTACTGCGTCTTTTATGATAATGTTAAGAAGAAAACAATGAATTCTCCAGTTACTCATCCATTTCATGAACGAGGTGTCTTAGAGAGAGTTTACAGTCCCAAGTCAGTCTAGACTCACAGGTTTGTGAGTTTAGTACTATAACTGCTGCTTGGCTGCCTGATAGGATGAATCTTTTTTATCAATCGTGTTTTCCCCACTACTGCTTACTTCTTATAAATAATTTATAATCTGAAACCATGCTGTTTTAAGAATATTCCTGAAACTTATTTCTTGAACAGTTCTCAATTATAGATTCTTTCTTCAAGTATCTGATGAATTGTTCAAATTGGACATGATGTTGGATGCAAACATTTCATGGATAACGTCACCTATGGGCCTCAAAAAGGGGATTTCAATCCAAATAACATTACCAGTCACTTATTTTTCTTCTAATTTTGAGACCGGTTTTTATAATCCCATAAACTTTTGCGTGGAAAACTTTCGTTGAAAAAACAGTTTCATCAATTGCTTCTTCATTCACGTGACTTCGTAGCCTTCGTGGCGGTAATTCTACCACGGACGTCACATTTTCACAATTCACAATGTCAAAGGACCTTTTCATCAAAAAGCCCCTATCGGAAAAATCAATTACTATGCTATCGAGAGAATGAATTGATTTGTTTCTTTGCGATGCGTTACGTGGAATTTGACGCAAATTTAAATCCTGTCCGACTCTCTCTTTGCCATTTGAATCAATTGATGTAATTAACAGAATTAAATAATTCTCAAAATACTTAACATTGGGGAATTTCCTTCCTATATATATATAGAAATATAGTTTTGTTTTAATTTCAAGGATGCCCACCATCCGCCACAGCTGTTTCATGATTTCCCAATCATCAGGACGGCTTGTGGCCTTCTTCGAATTCGAAACAAACCTCTCAGAGTGCTAATACCTACCGGCTAGGATAAATATGTGAAATGTACAAAATTATAGATGCGGCATCCATAATTTTCGGAGTGAAACTCAACGTAGTGCTCTGAAGTTCAGAGGCAGGAAAGGACCTCGCACCGCATCAATAGGAAATTGGCTTTCAGTGAATTTGATTGAATTTTTTATATATTGCAGAACTCTTGATGCTGATCAAATGTCTCCATTGCTCCACCGCTATAAATTCAGCAGTTCAGAAGATACTTTTTCGAATATATAAACCAAATCCAGTATGCATCGATTGTTCATACGGCTGATTTGAATACACAATAGAGAACAATGATTTATGTACGCACATACGATATACAGGGTGAGTCCAAAGATAGCAAGTTTTTCAGTTTCCAAAAAAAGCAGTGGAATTTCATTCATTTTCAGATATTTTATAGGATACCAATATCAATTGCCATTGATGATATAAGCATCTCCTGCATCGAACTGACATACCTATTATGTATTTCTCATGAAACTGCACCAGTCCTGCTTATTCATATATCCAAATGCCTGAAATTCCGGAAAAGTCGGTTTCAAATTCGATCGTTCACAGCGAAAGTTGGTTGTTGGTGTTATTTACCGATAATTTCCTTGAAGTAGTTATGATTGATATTGATGTCATTGAATCATTTCCACAAATATGTGCTCGACACACATGTGTTGAAAGATTTTGAACAATTTTCTCTGGAATATTTTTAGTGATGTGTATGAACCTATATATACCACGAGTAGTAGAACGACTCAAATGAAGGTGAAAGAATCTCGAAAAATATCAAAAAATCAAACAAAATTATTGGATAACAATATTATAGGTAACTGAATATGCTCATATTTCATTACAAGAAATGTTTCGTACCTATCACATTCGGGTAACAACAATCAATTTCAATATTTCTTGGAGAATTTCTAGATTCTAGATATATGTTGCATATGGAATTTTATAATAAACCACAATCGACTTCCCACCAATGACTAGCAAAATTACCAATTCGCAAAACATACTCGTTACTCGAATTCACACCTCAATTGGTGGAATACCTATCGATTGGAAATATAAACTTCCTGCATATGGAAAGGAATATATGTTCAGTAGCCTGCTGTGAACCATTTGTGGCCAATATAATCTCATATAAATGTTTTATTTATTACGAAAAAATATGGACTCACACTTTTCATTTGTAAGCCTATACCATGAAATGTTTACTCTGAGTCATGTATACTATTCCAACACTAAGTTCATTTGAAAAGTACCCACACTTGGAGAGGAGATGGACTAGCTGCAACTTTAGTTTGGTCAGAATGGCTCTGTAACAGATTCGAAAGCTTGTCGAGCAAGATTATCCTGTATTCTAACTAAAAACACTCCACAGAAAACTTTTTAATCTGTTACTGACAGAACAACCTATATTACCCAACCAAAGAAATTATTTTTACCTTTTCAGTGCATTTGAATGAAAGCTTGTTTTGAATAAGTTTATTGGAGCTGTCATTCTGAATGTTTTTGATTTTGACAAAAAACAATAATCTCCGACCCCAAAAACCCTTAAAATCAATCGGACTATAAATCACAAAATCCATGAAGCCCCCATCTTGATTTTCTGAGTTTTGTTGAAAAATCATGATCCTCGAGCATAGAATAGTTTCAGTGAAATCAGAGCACAATTCACAAAACACGTCCGACATGATGATATACACCTGCCAAATTTCAAGTCGATTGGATGAGTGGTTCAGAATGACTCACAAGATACATACATAAAAAAATATTTTAATAACAATTTTTTACACAAATGCACTAATAGGCCCAGAGCCCGTGGCTTCGAAAGTACCTACCGTCATCGTGGATTCGAGATTTTTTTGTGAAAATTGACCATAGAAAATACGAATAAAATGAGCCCGGTGTGACGAGGTTTTTCTTGCCGAAAGTGAATTAAATACATTATTGTTGAAAAACAATAATGCTCCAACGTTCAAAGCAAAAAGTCGTACGTTCGAATCCCACCATCACCAGACTCTTTTTTTTACTCAAATAAACTGCATTATCACACCCACAAAATAATTATACATCCACAAAACGATTTTTTGCACACAAAAACACCCTCATAATGGTCTTGAAGCCCGTTATATCGAAAGTACTGTCGTAGAATTTTTCAAATCCGCGATACGAATCTTCCAAAATAATGCCGTTCTCCGTAAACGTCTAACCTACCATCGACCGGGAGTGACTCTGTATAATATGTTGACACTATCCTCAAGTTATTATACCCATCTAGACTAGTGCTGGAGACGTTCAGAGTCAGAGACAGACTGGCACGATATCAGTTCTACTATGTGGCTTGGGGTAGGGTAGGGTGGGGCACATATGGACGTGGGGCACATATGGGCAATACAAATTTCCCGCCCCTGTAGCGCCATGAGAACAACTGCGCACTTTTATGGTAACATTGGTGCATGTAGTTACAGCGTCAAGGTGTTTATCCGAATAATATTGAATTTTACTCTGTCAAATAATCAACCAATAATTTTGTACCTCAAATGTAAGTATCTTTTGTATCTTTTTGGTAGGATGTTTCAGGTTTCTATTGAAGATTAGTCTATTACAACTAACATAACCTAAGAATACGTACTTCTGTTGTCGACGTGTTTTTGATATTATCGGATGAATACATTTTTCATATGTGGGGTAGATTTGGACTAGTCCAAAAGTGCCCCATGTTATGAACTGACTGGCAAAAATCAATTTATATTCGATGTAAATTTTCATGAACTTTTATTCATTGAGGGTATTTATATCGGACAATATTTTTATCGGAATATAAACAATAAGTAAGACCTTATCGTTACACCTACTGTGTATCGTGCTTGACATTCAATATTTTTTCTAGCATGGTGCGGAATTATAAATGCAAAACAGACAGAGCCAACATTTCAACGGAAGCAATAAATGAGGTTATCACACATGAAAGAAAAATTAGAGATGCAACTGCAATGTACAATATTAAGAAATCAACTTTGCATTTTCATCTAAAAAAAGCGAAGCCTGCAAATAAATCAGACTCTGGAAATGACAGTGATGATCATTCAGGAGTAGAAATGTCCTCTAGCTCAAAATATGCATCTCAGCAAGTTTTCTCCTCGGCAGAAGAAACAAAGTTAAAAGAGTATCTACTTAAGGCATCATCAATGAACTTTGGACTAACATATCTACATACGAGATCCTTAGCATTCCAATTTGCCAAAATTGTATCTAAAAAATATCCGCTTGTTTGGAATGACAACCAAGTTGCTGGAATTGAATGGATGCGGTCCTTTATGAAACGACACCCAGAATTGTCCCATAGAAAACCTGAAAACATTAGCATTGCACGTACATCTGGCTTCAACAAATCCAATGTCAAAATGTTTTTCAAAAATTATAGCGAAGTTATGATTAAATATACATTTTCTCCAGATCAAATTGTGAATACTGATGAGAGTGGTGTCTCAACAGTAATGCAAGCTCCAATAATTATAACGAAGAGCGGTATGAAGCAAATCGGCCAATGTGTTTCTTCAGAAAGAGGAACACTCGTTACGTTTTGTGGAGTCATTACCGCAACTGGTGTAGCCATTTCACCGCTATATATTTTTCCACGAGTGAGAATGAAAGATCAATATATGTACGGAAGTGTACCTGGTGCCATTGGAAGAGCTACGAAATCTGGTTGGATGTCTGCAGAAATATTTGTAGAACTTCAAGGACATATAAAGAAGCATATGAATAGTTCTACAGATAATCCAATGCTCCTACTTGTGGACAACCACGAAACGCATGTTTCATTAATGCGATAAATTATTGCCGAGAAAACGGCATAGTGATGTTGAGCTTTCCACCACATTGCTTCCATAGGATGCAGCCGCTTGATATTTGCCTCTATGGTCCGTTCAAATCTAGATGGAAGACATCTTTCAATGACTATATTGTGGGTAATCCTGGTTAAGCAATTACAATAAACGATATTACAAAATTAACCTCACAACCATATTCACTATCGTTCACTCCTCACAATATCACTAAGTCATTTGAAAAAACTGGAATCTGGCCAATAAACAGCATTGTTTTTAATGATGACGAATTTGCTGGGGTTCTCAGCTATGGACCCGAGGGAATTAGTGAACCCTCTTCAAGTACACAATCAGATAATCATAAAACTTGTGAACCATCTACAAGTAAACAACCAGATGATAATATCTGTGAACCAATCGCAAGTACGAGTAAGTCAGACTTTGTTCTTGAAAACACTGTTATGACGGAACTCAACTGCCGTTCATCAATAAATGAGTCTTCGAAAAATAATACACTAGACAGTATTCGACCTTTGCCCGTTCTGCAACCAAAGACTGATAATAAACGAGGAAAAAAGAAAGGAAAATCGTGTATCTTACTAGCACTCCAGAAATGAAAAGAATACAAGAAGAGGCGAATATTGAACAAGCCAAGAGAAGAGAACAAGAACTGAAACGAGCAAAAACTGTAAAAAGACAACTAGGAAAAAAACGAATGCTCTTGGTGTAACGACAAAAAACATCTCCTAAGAAAATACAAACCCATTCGAGTTCTTCGAACTCTGACGTTGATATGGAGGACACAGTGAGCTCCGATTCTAACATAGATCTCTGTAGTGAATACGGAGATGTTAATGAACTATTGGACGATGAATGCATTGGAGTAGAGGACTTCGTCCTGGTGAAGTTTCCAACAAAGAAAAAAGTTGTTTATTATGTGGGCATCATAGAAGAAATCAGTGGTAATGAACTAACTGTAAATTTTTTGAGATTCAAAGAGAATTGTGGATTTTATTATCCGGTCACCAATGACATTAGTCTGATTGTGAGAGAGGATATTTTGGCAAAACTACCACGACCTACACAAAATCAAGGCACCACAAGACAATCATCATACTTGAAATTCAATGTATCATTTTTCAATTATAACATCCAGTAGATTCATAGTTGGAAAAATATATTTTAACCAGTATGTACCCATGTCTATCAATAAATATGGTTATGAATTAAAAAAAAAATTGGCTCAGTTGATAACATGAAATACTTGGGTGTGAATTTTGATAATCTTTTGAAATGGGATACACACATTAACTACGTTAATATTAAACTACGTGAATTACTACATAAATTCTACATATTGCGAAATTCAATGTCAAAAAAATCTTTGATAAATATCTATTACGCATTGGCAGAATCGGTTCTAAATCATGGAATTTGCATATGGGGAGCTACTTTCAAAAACCTCTTACTACCATTGGAAGTAACTCAAAAAGGATTATTGAAAATATGTTTATTTGAGTCAAGAAGGTTCCCATCTGTAGACCTATTTAATGAGGCCAATGTCTTCCAAATTCAGCAACTATATATCAAATCTGTGATAAGATTATTGTGTAATAACAAAATCAATGACAGTATAACTAATCACCAATCAGCGATAAATACTAGATCTAAAAGTTAACATGCACGTATGTTACCTAGAATTTTTTATACTAGTGTAAAGAGATCCTCAATATATCTGGCTCCAAAGATTTATAATTCCTTACCACAGGAAGCTAAAGCAGTAAAATTTGCAAAGATAAAAATTAATATAAAACCATGGATTTTAAGCACTAACTTTAACCATATATTCCTGTAATTGTCTTATTCAACCACATTTGTTACAGACCATTTTGTTTCAACACAAAATTTCTTTTACGTTATGAACTTGATATGTTTAGATACATAATATAATATAAACATAATATAATATAAAATGCAATATTATTTGAATAGAAGCACGCACAAATTTTCAAATTTATTGTGCTTCTTAAGTACTTACTGAAATAATTTTTTATTGAAATAAACGATTTTTCATTATTATTATTTATAGTCCAATTCAACCCCACTCATGTCCAAATTAACCCCATGGTGGGGCACAATTGGACAAATGCACAATTCCAAAAATATCATTATTTCTCCCAGAAATAATAATTTATCATCGAATCCAACTGGTATATTTGTTGCCAAGATTTGTAGTTATCTACTAGTGCAGCTAACAGTACAATATGTTATTCAACAACTTAATAAATCAACATGGAAAAAAATTGTACGAATGTGCCCCACCCTCCCCTACTACCTACTCGTTAGAAAATGGTGTTTTATTGGAGACATGTTTATTTTAAGATATTTTCAATGTAACAATAGAAGAAATCGGCAGGAAACTTTGGGCCAATCGTACGTTTGAGCTATTCAGGGTGGGTTATATCGGCCCTGGTCATGTTTGGGTTTGGCCAACTGTAGGTTTTATCTGTCTAATTCATGACATATATAATAATAATAAAACTGATTTTATTTCAACTAATATACAATATAGAAATATATCACATATTACATAAAGCACATTAATTGGAACAATGGTCAGGATACATTTTGATTCACTGGAAATAACTGAATGGCAGGTGGTCGTTTGGTGAGCAGAGTTCAATTTCCAGTATCAGTTTAAAAATATGTTTCTTGAACAATGCCAGTTTATCAATATTTCTTATTTCAGCTGGTAATTTGTTTTAGAATCTTAAGCAATTATAAAGCGCGCCTCTTTCGGTGGCTGCCAGTGTGCTAGGAATAATTATAGAAGTTGTTTCTTGTACTATAATTTGACTGAGGTTTTCGATGATCAAATTTTTCTTTGTTTTCAAAGAAATATAACAGACACCCCCTTATGAATATTCCATAAAAAGTTTATAGCCTACGGCCTTTGAACTTTTCCCTACAGGAGTCACCAGTTCCAAAGGATTATTAGTGTATTTTTTTTTCAATTAAATTTGTGTTTGCGTCTCTATCTAATTACTGATTCTACGGTTGCATGATATATAGTTTTTAAAGTACCGTAGTTCATATATTTCAAAATTACTCTCAGACTATAATATGCTGAATTTAGTTTTGTTATAATGTACCTTACAAGTTGATCCCAACACAAACAGTCATCTCTATTTTTTAACCCAAGAATTTCACACTTCCTGATATACTTATCGCTCGCAGCATTTTCTAACCTCATTTCTGTGAGCTTTCCAAACTGTGGCCTGTTGGTAGTGGAGAGCATAACCTTTGTTTTATTTTCATTCAGTAGTAAGTTGTTTATATGGAACCCGTCAGTTGATGGTTCCAGCAGAGTGCCTAGATTATTAATTATTTCTGGAAATGTTTCTCCTCGGACCAAGAATAAATTAGTATAATCTGCATAACATGTGAGATTATACGTTTCAAAGTCGATATTAGAGATAGGGTCATTAATATATATATATATATATATATATATAACAAACAGAACTGGTCCAGTTATACCTCCTTGAGGAATACCTATAATGAGAGTTCTCTTGTCAGATTTGATAACCGTGTAATTTTTTTGTGATAGCCACTCTCTGTTTACGGTTAAGAAGGTATGACTGGAACCAGTTTAGGACAGGTCCTCTCACACCGTATCTTTCTAACTTTTTCAAAAGTGTATTATGATCAATGCAGTCATATGCTTCAGATGAATCTAGGTAGACTCCAATTCATTGTTTTCTAATGCTGTTATTATATACTGAAGATACTGAGATACAGCGGTCTGAGTAGTTTTGTGTGCAAATTGGCTGTTTGTCAGGATATTGTCTATACAATATTTACTTACACTGGTGATGTGGTATGAAACATATTTTATGAATTTATTAGTGAACACCTTTTCTCAGATATTAACATGTACCTATGTTGAAATCCCCTGCGATTATTATGTGACAATTAGAATTAACCAGCTCAGACAAGCTCTGAACATACTAAAAAAATCATCTGTGTGACACCTCAGAACTTGACCGGCACGGGCCTCGAGAAAATGGATATATTTTGAAATAAAACTTCAATAAAACATGACACATAAAACAGGGCTGTACGAAGTCAATTTGATCGGTCAATTCAACAGTCAATTTACCGGTCAATTGACCAAGGATAATATTTGACCCAGTCAATTGAGCGGTCAAGCACCAAACGCGGGTCCTCCTAGTAAAACTCCGGGTCTCGGATGGTATCGCCTAAACATTTGTAGCGTCAGACTGGGAAACGCTGAAAAGCTCCAACTGCAGATTTAATTTGATTCTTCTGTTGTGTTGCTCCCTGCCGAATTTAGTTCTAATCCATCGGATAGATTTTGAACGTTGACATTTTATGATTTTTAACAGATGTCAGTTTGACTGTTCTGGATACAGTTTTTCAAGGTCTTTCAAATGACGTTTTGCAAGTCAAGTTTCGGGTGATATAATTTCTGTCATTTCACTTCCGTTTGACAGATGACAGTCAAAAACTAATGGTCGTATTCGGGACCGAAACTGTATCTTCATACCAAATTTTCAACTCGATTGGTCGAACACTTCGACACTTATCGTGAAAGATTACATACACACTCACACACAGACAGACTTCACTCTGTAAATGGTCTCAATCGTCCCGATTTTTTTCTTCGGCACGATTACATCACTTTACCACTCGAGGGGGGCGGTCAAGTAGCACGTTTAAATCTCCCTTGGGGAGACGATATACAGATAGAATTAAAAACTTGACTTTTTGTATTTTGATTTCACATGCACTACACTCAATTTATACTTCAATTGACAAATCACTGATGTCCCTTTCTTTGGACAAGTTGTTGTTGCTAACAAACAGTGTAGGTTTACACCTTGTTGACAGAAACTTGCTGCATTGTAATTAAATGTCCTAGATGTCCAAATGGCTTTTTGTTTTCAAATGTTCCGTCGCGCAAATACATATACAGTCTTCATGAGCAACCACTACGGCCTTCAACTTATCAATACAGTTGCCTATCGTAACCGACGAAAAAATCAACTGAAAATCAAAAAATAAATAAACCTTCCTAGTCTTAATGATAATTGAGCTCCTAAACTAATGTGAGTAACTAATTTTGAGTCGGCGCCAAACGAACTAGAAATTGAATTAGTTAAAGGGTAAAATGATGGCAACGAGATGCACAGCGGCGTTTTGATTACTTCTTCAAACTAATATAATGATCTTCGATAATTGTTTGTTTGGCGCCGACTCAAAATTAGCTACTCACATTAGCTTAGAAGCTCAATTATCATTAAGACTAAGAAGGTTTATTTATTGTTTGCTTTTCAGTTGATTTTTTCGTCGGTTTAATTTTTTGTCAAAAAGTTTTTTACAACCAAAACTTCTTACACAAATACTAACTGAACAATCTCTAGTGGAACAACACTTCATTTCACCACTGTTTAATATACCTACTGATTATATTTCAATTAGGCCGGTTTGGAGGATTGTGCTCGGTGCACAGGAGTGAGGTTTGTGCAATCTCGAGCATGATCGGTCTCACGACGTGTATAATTTCTCCGACTTGACGCCTATCAGTGGCTAGAAGTTGGTACACGAGCCTAGGAAGCGGTGCATTGTCCAGTACAGTAGCTGAAGATAGCGCCGATGAGAGGATAGCATGTGCAGCAGCGTATTTTTATATACATATTCTTTCTTTCTCATATAAATCTGAGAATTCAATACTCACTTCTGAATTCCATTCTATATTGATACATAATGAAAATAACCAACCATGCTCTGCCCCACCAAACTTCATCTCCGAAGTGACCAAATATCAATAAAATCATTGAACTACGAAAAAAAAATTAAATGCGTGTTGTTGACCTATTGTTTTTCGAATTAAATTGTTATAGGTTACATACCTACTTGTATGATTGAGAAGATACATCGAAAAATTTGAGACAAATGAAAATCAAAATGAAGCACAGAGTGGTATGTATTTTGACGCGTTGAGTTCAAATCTGCAAAAATATACAGTTTGTTTCATTTAAAAAATTTAATTTCTAGTCCGAAACATCGATACCGAAAGACATTCAGTATTTTTACATAGATTGGACGAGAATGTTATCTTGTATTATCTAGCCAAATTTGAAAAAAATCCATTTATCCATTCAGAAGTTATAGAAGTGAGTACGCTCTGACCGCTTCGTACAAATGATTCCACAGTTCACTGGGTTGGCGGGAGGGAGGGTGCCAAGGTCCCGGAACTTTACTTTATATGTAACTTTGTTTTAAAATACAGGCTAGGTTCTATTTTTAGCAATTGACAGAAACGCAGTACCTATTCCTAATCGGAAATATTCTTCCATTATTAGATTGCGAGCTCACGACAGGTTTATTTTGCAATGTATTGTCTAGGGATGGTCGTTGCTTGATATCATTTTTGAAAACTATAGTTGTTTCACCTGCAGGTTTCAAAGTTATTTTCAATTTGTATACAAATCCATTTTTGGGCGATTCATACTTATAATAATGAATAATAATGTTAGTGCAATTACCTAGTAGTAAATCGTTATATAATTTTTTTTGTAGTTAAATCATATGGTATTGCATTATATCAAATTTGTGATAAAATGTATGCCCGATACTGACTCATGGGGCCCTGTTAAAATATATACTACAATAGGCATGGTGATCTTTTATATTGATTTGACGTATGAAAAACTCAATTAACAAAAGCCATCCCTAGGTAAATAATTATGATAATTGGCACTCTATTTTGACTGCTCTGTACGTCCTTTTTGAATAGCTTCTGGTAATATTTACTACCTATACAGGGTGATTCACGAAGAGAGTGATATTATTCCTTATGACAAAAAACAAATAAAGCTAAGAAAATCCCCGATTTCTAGGGAAACAATTCTAGATGGCAACTACAAGATGGTGGATGTGTTTTGTATCTAGGGTGCGATTTTATTCAAAATTGGTATGTGGCTGTTTTTCGGGTAGTTGATCATGATTTAGTTGTCAAAAGAACTCAACATGGTGGCACCAAAGACGGTGGACAAAATTTGTAATTATGATCCGATTTTTAAAAAAATTGGTGTGGGAAGGTTTGTGATGTCGGCAATCATGTTTTTTTATTACTACTTTTGCTTTCCTGAGTGAGTAGAATAGAATGACTGTTATTTTATTCATTCCATTCTTTTTCTCTGTGATCTTATATTTTTCTTGTTCTACATATTAATTTAATAAATCTCTTTATATGAGTAAAGCTTTTTCTTCAATTTGAAGCATAATCCTCGAAATTATCATTATATTATTTAATAATGATAGAAATTGAAGAACCTATATGAAACAAGCTTTCATTCAAATGCACTAAACCATGAAAAATAATTTAGTGGGTAAAAGATTCAAAGAATTGTCACACAAGAATACCTATTTTGTAGGCAAAATAAAAAAGTTATTGAAGAAATTCAAACTCTGACTCTAACAAACTACCATTTCGAGAGATATTTCAGTTCTGATAGGAGTTCTAAGTAGCACTCGTCGAATTCTACAAAATATGTTGATCGATCAAGATAACCTCTTATGGGGTATTCATGTTGAAGAGGAAAACATTCTCAATTGAATATTGAATAGAATGTCCAGCATTCACAAAAAATATCTTCATTTGTATCGTGGATTTTTCAATTCACGAAAAAATCTTTATATTCAATATTCAATTGAGAATGTTTCACTCTTACACATGAATACCCCTCAAGAGGTTATCTTGAACGATGGAAGATAGTGACTGAAGTTTATCTATCAGTCGCAAATGATTCCACAGAAAAATCTCAGAACAGTTCTAATGGGGGTTCTCAGTAGCACTCGGCGAGTTCTGCAGAATATGTGTATTGAGATGGATAAAAAAAAAATTTATTTATCAGCTATCATATGGTGCCGACTTCGAAAAAACCATTTCGACTGGATGAAAGGATTTTCTGAACAGTTCTGATAGGAGTTCGAGTGTAAAAAATATGTTCATTGAGTTTGACCGAAAAATTTTATTTTTTTATTTTTCATCTATCATAAGGTCTGAGGTCTAACTTCGGAAAAACTACATTTCGATTGGAAAAAAAGAACTCGAAGAGAAAAAAAGGACATAAGAAATATTTTTTTCGGTGTAACTCGATGAACATATGAACCCCTGTAAGAACTGAGATAATTGATGTTTTTTTTAATTCAAAATGATAGTTTTCGAAAGTCCAATTATGTTTTCTATTTCAACAGAACTATGCCCAAAAACAATCAAGAACTCCAGAACTGTTTCATATACTATGAAAGAAATTACATCATAACTAATTTTTTTTTAACAAAATGGAGCTGCGTGAAGTTAGCTTCCATATTATCAATTTTTAATTTATATTCGGAATTTGCTGAAACTATTAAAAATTTAAGTCAGTAAATCTAGATCCCTTTCGAAAGGCTAATTCTTGTTTATCGATAAGGATGAATGCCCTGTAGCAATATTCTGCGACTTGAGCAGAGCTTTCGATTGTGTGAACCATCAGAAGCTGCTAGATATATTGGAGAGATTAGGCATAAGAGGTATACCATTAAACTGGATTTCATCTTTTTTAAAAGACAGGAAACAAATTGTCACGAAGCAGTTCAAAAACGAAAGCCGAATCAAAACCATACGTTCGAGTAGTAGGGAAGTCGAAATGGGTGTTCCCCAAGGCTCCATCTTGGGCCCAATTTTATTCATTTTGTATGTAAATCACCTAGAGGCTATAATTGGTACCGCAGATTACACTGCGTATGCAGATGACTTTTCATTGGTTTTGTCCTCCACAGATAGTGAACACCTAATATCGAAATGTATTGAAACACTTAATACAGTATAATTTTTTTTCAATAGCAGAAACTTATTTTTTAATATTAAAAAAATACATATGTTAAGAATTCACTCCCGTCAAAAAACTATTGATGACCTTGAAGTTAAAATCGAAGGAAACACTATGTGCAATACACATGATGTGGTTAGGTTTTTGGGGGTGACTCTGGATGAAAACCTCTCCTGGAAATCCCATTGCCAACAATTATGTTCCAAACTAAATTCTTTAAGATATCTATTCATCAATTTACAAACTGTACTAGAAGTGAAACAGATGTTGAATGTTTACTACGCTGAAGTTGAATCAAGACTCAGATATGGCATTTGCCTGTGGGGCAATGCACCAGGTACGAATGATATCTTTATTGGACAAAAACGAATCTTGAGATGTATCGCAAGAATTTCTGACAGAAAATCGTGTAGAACATTTTTCAAAACATTTTGTATCTTGACACTTCCATTCCTCTTCATTTTCGAAACCTGTGTCCATGTTTTCAAAAATAAGGGAACTTTTATACGAAATTCTGATATTCATGGTTATGAAACAAGAAACAAGCACAATTTTCATGTAAATTTAGCTCGAAAAAAAATAAATTCATGTGCTCCTGATCATATCGGACTCAAAATATTTAACAATCTTCCAGAAGAACTGAAGGGTATTAACACATTTCCTTCATTCAAACATGAGTTGAAGAATTTTTTATTGAAAGAATGTTTTTATAGTATAGGTGATTTAATACAAAACTAGACTTTGTGATAATTAGACTTTGTGATGATTATGTTTGACGAAAGTGTTTCTTTTTTGATATTTTTATTAGTCTATTGTTGGTTTCTATATATACTATGCATGTCTTTTTTTATATATATATACATTCTTGTTTTTGAGTGTAATTTTTTATTTAGATATACTAATGTAACTGTACTAACTAAATGACAATTCCAATACATGTAAACTATGTCGAAAAAATGGAAATAAATATTGATTGATTGATTGATTGATTGATTGATTTTATTTGAGTGAAGTAAAATCAATTTCACATTCATAAATCAATAGTTGTGCTGATCAATGAACGAAGAGTATTATAAAAAAAATTTTTTGAGAAAAATTCAGGTATAGAATAAATAGAAAAATAATAAATAAAGTGTTTCTTTGACAAAAATATCTGATAAAATCAATTGAAATTCGTGGACGTTTTAACATATGTAATGAAGATTCAATTTTTAATTATGTTGATGAAGCATGAAAAATTGAGTATGAAATAATAGAAGATGTACATCATCGTATTTCAGTCAATTTTTCTAGATGTTTGTTTGTATCGAATATAACGAAAAATTAAATGTTGGGATACATGTTATATTCGGAAATTTATGTCGTATGGAAACAAATGCTACTGATAGATAGAAACACAACTGAACCAGAATATTCCAAAACAAACATTACTGAAATGTTCCCGCCACGTAATGGAGATGAAAAAATTCAAATTCGAAATGAATTACATAAAGTTTATTCACTTGCGATAAAGCAGGTTGGATACATAACTTCTTTCACGACTTTACCTACAAATCGTTATTTAGGGATGGGTACTTCAGAAAAATCTACAAAGAGGCATTGACAAAATATCCCGATATGATAAAAGTAATTCAGATAGCTAAGAAATTATCGAAAGCGACTAGATTGTAAAGCATACAATACAAATGGTTCATTTTGATACAACAAACCCGAGGTGTAATAATATTTTTAAAGACAAGCTTTTATACAACAACCTATTTTGTATCCGACATAATTCAGATATTGTCAAAATAGCACCCAAAAATTGAGGAAGACCTGAATCTTCAAAATGTGAAGTTCCGGGACAGTCCTGGAAGTTACATGTTATTTCCGGGACCGTCCTGGAACTTAACGTTTACCGAAATGTAACTTCCAGACCAGTCCCGGAAGTTGACAGAAGTCTCGGAAGTATACGTTAGACCCCTGTTTCGGTATATATATTCTTCATTTTCTCGGAATAAGGGCCTTAGTCAGTCTATGTATTTTTTATTCCATGCGACGTTTCGACATTGTTCATATCATCTTGAGGTAAACTCTTGAAATAATGTAAAACATGTAAAGTTAAGAACATAATAGGTTACATAACATCAAATACGATTGAAATTCGAATAGACATTCAAAACTTACAATATAATTCAACTATTACTCTTTCATTATTTCCTTTCATGTTTCATGATTGAATGAACGTTGTTGAATGTCTGAGATTGCTGGTATCGGGTTTGCTTTATCTGTCATCGTTTTTTATAATAAAATACATTGGAATGTTCGACATATTCAGTTATAGTACGAGGGCTCTATAGCTGAAATTCATGCAAGACTTTTCCGTGTAGGAATATAAAGATCAGTTTACTTATTTTTATATATTTCTTGTTGTGGAGTGAGTGTTTAAAAAAAGTAATTGTAGATTTGATTGAGGTCTTTTATGCCGTTTCTATTGTTAATACTGTTTGTATCTTTTTTTATATGAATCATTTCGAGAAAATTTCTAACTTTTGGATGTTTTTCTTTTGTCAAAATTTCAGAATCGAATTTATGTTGATTTTTCTTTGTTTGTTTAGACAATGCTTTGATGCCCGTTTTTGAATATTTGTGGGCTTGAATTGTTTCGTAGGTTTGTTTGGATTGCCCCATATTGCTCCGCATCTTACATGGTATTTCATATAGGGTGGGTTTGTTTTTGAATTCAGGTTTTAATTTTGAGTATGAAATTTTGTATATGAAGGTATATGTTTGTTGTTTTTTTGTTTTATTTTATCGGATAATTTCAGTATCATTTTTTTGTTTTTTTGTTTTTTTTTTCATTTAAATTCATTATCTTTTTCTGATCGTTTTTTTCCACGGAGTCATCTGGGTAGTTATTTTCTTTTGGGATATTCCTAATTTTTTCTAAATAAAAAATATCCCAAAAGAAAATAACTATCCAGATGACTTCATGGAAAAATCGATCAAAAAAAGGATACATGCTATTTATAATGATAACAATAAAACAAAAAAAAAACAAAATATATACCCTTACCATACGTACAAAAATTATCCAATTAAACCAGAAAAACGGTAAAAAAATACAACTTAACAGTATCACATCGATTACAAAATACAAATAACATTTTATACTCAAAATTAAAACCTGAAATTCCAAAAAATAAACAAACCCACACCGTATATAAAATACCATGGAAAGATTCAGAGTAAATAGAATCATTAATAAACAGAAAATTCAAAAAAGAAATGTCCTCGAAATGGTTCATATAAAAAAAGATCCAAACAGTATTAACAATAGAAACGACATAAAAAACCTCAATCAAATCACAATAACTTATTTTAAACACTCACGCCACAACAAGAAATATATAAAAAAAAGTAAACAGATCTTAACGTTTCTACACAGAAAAGTCTTGCATGAAATATAGCTATAGAGCCCTCGTACTATAACTAAATATGTCGAACACTCCAATGAATTTCATTAAATAAAAACGATAACAGATTAAACAAACCCGATACCAACAATCTCAGACATTCAACAACGTTCATTCAATCATGAAACATGAAACGAAATAATGAAAGAATAGTAGTTGAATTATATTGTAAGTTTTGAATGTCTCTTTGAATTTTAATCGTATTTGATGTTATGTAACGTAATATGTTTTTAACTTTACATGTTTTACATTATTTCAAGAGGTTACCTGAAGATGACATAAACAATGTGAAAACGTCGCATGGAATAAAAAATACATAGACTGTCTAAGTCCCTTATTCCGAGAAAAATAAGAATATAAACAGATGTGGTCAAGAAATTAGGAAATATATATATATATATATATATATATATATATATATGGAAGATTATGGACATAGCCCTAAAGAGAGTAGAATAGCTTGTTCGGTTCATCAGTAGTGAAGAGGGATGAACAACATTGGTGGAAAACAACAATCAATCGAGTCGCGCAATTTGGTTTGTTAGCAGACTGTATTCAGGGTAAAGTGTCAATACGGAGGAGATATTCGGTGATTGAGATAGAATGGAAGAATATCGAGGGGACTGTAACAATGGAAGATTTATGGACATGCTCAAACAGAAGTGTTAACCGTAGACACGTGTTTCGGGCTCTCGGTTAACACTTCTCTTTGAGGGCTATGTCCATTAAATTTCTTCCATTTTGTTTACCAGTCCCCTCGATATTCTTTCCATTCATATCTATAATCCTGGACTCGGATGTCACGCAGGTAGCTATAGCTGCCTCCGTGGTGACGTTGGTTGTTACCCTGGCATACAGGGTCTGCTAACCGAAACCACAAATGTGCGGCTGGCTTCTGTTGTTGACTCCGTTGATTTGTTGTTTTCTACCAAGTGTTGTTCATCCTTGCACTTCTTCACCGTACTGATGAGGGCCGAGAGCCCGAAACACGTGTCTACGGTTAACACTTTTCTTTGAGGGCTATGTCCATTAAATTTCTTCCATTTTGTTTACCAGTCCCCTCGATATTCTTTCCATTCATATATATATATATATATATATATATATATTCATTGGATTTACAAATATTCTTAACGGTAATCACAATCATAATCCAATAAGGTCTCCAACATTAAACTTTTACTGTTATCAAAATTCGAATTTCAACTATAAATTCAACCGTTACAACCCTGGTCTACAGATATTGAGCGTTGGTGAGAAGGTTTCGCCTCAAATAATACAGTTATTCTAAACCCAATTGGAACGGCAATAAAAATAAGAGCACTACGAGGAGTGTTCATATGCACTGCCTGGAAAATGGGAAATTCATATTCTACCAGTGTTTTTACTTTCAAAGCGTTCCTGGTACAATCATAAAGAAGTTATAGTTAGGGAGGTGGCGAGTATTTCGGTACATGATTAGCACAAGTTTCACATCGAGGTGGATGGCAGTTTAGATCACTACGAATTGATTTGGTCCAGTCAATTAAGGTCCTATGTCGCTGCGTTTCCGCGTTACAGCGCGTTGAAGTTGCCTAAAAAAGGGGGGGTATTAAATCATTTGCACATGTCTGCCTCTGGAGTTCATGGTCACAATCATCCTGGAAACGACGGAAATCGAAGAGGCAGACATTCAGTTCTCTGCATTATCACGGGACGGTGTTGTAAAAATGTAAAAAAAGCTCTATTAAGTCATTTGCACACGGTTCTCATTGCGCCCATTGGTTTCATTATGACTCCCTGGATACGAAAAAACATTCGGCAGATACTTTGCTCACTGATTTTTAGCTGTACAATTGTTTGAATTTCACGGAATCAAGGGAAAGCGGGTATGGCATTGGATTATTGTGATTCTATATAGTTTTACTATCATTACTTTGTTTAATATTATTCGCTGAACTCACGGTAACGATTCAACTTCTGGAGCTGAAATCTATGGAAAAATATTTTTTTTAAATGCCAACCAGAAACGGAATGCGTTTCGCAACTTTTTTTATAGAGAACATTTTACATAAAAAGGAAAAATATTCAAGAAGCGTCGTCATTGCTAGCATCCGAGAAACTTTGCCGATCATTCATGTCAGCGTTTTCGTCCATGTCTCCTTCCTTGTCTGAAAAATACAAAACGTGTTAAAATTTTTATGGCACGAAATTTACATTATACATCTGAACGAAAAAATGTGTACTTGATTGATGTTCGAGATCTTCACCTTCGGATATGACGTCGCTATAGAACCGGCGCAATTGTTCTCCTTTGAACCATTTGAAATTGAGCGCGTCATCTTTTTGTACCCAGCCACAATCATTCGGGTCCAAATCACCAACAGGATCTTTTTCGTGGGCATTCTTCCAAATTTTTGTTATATACAAAGTCCTCAGGAAGTGTTCCGTTAATTCAGCGCGACATGGGGGCAAATTTGAAGCGTCCAAATTGAGGGGTGAAAGTTTGAAAGATGCAGCGGCGTTTGAGACGTCGTATATTTTTGAGAAAATTTTGTATCGGCCCTCGTTAACTTTCTTCGTTTTTTTTAATATTGTACAAACGACATACGAATTATTCCAATATGTCGAAAACGCTCTCACAAGCGTCAATATCAACATTCCTAATGGTAATAAGAGCTCTTTGCAATTCCTCACACTGTAATAATCGTTCAAAAGGTCTTTTTTTACCTTTTCGAAAAAATGCGGGATTATAATCACAGCCGGTGATCGCGTGAAAACCAGGTAAAGAACTGCAAATCAAAGGTCCCACCTTTGAATAAATTTGCGAAACATCAATATACCGACGTGTGTTGCCAGTACCGAAATCGATCCAAATCTTGAGAGAGCTCTGCAGAAATTCCATATTTTCGAGCATGATAATCAAGACGCAGTATCAGCGCAGCGTATAACGACACGTTTTGATTTTGATTTGATTTTGAAAACATTCCTAAGATTATAATAATTACTTTCAATAATATTCAGTAGACGTAGAATTTTGTACTCGTAACTGGGCGCGAGCGTCGGGTTGGAAAAAAATTCAAATGGTCTGCCTTTGGAATATCACAGGCCTGGATGTCTGCCTCATCGATTTTCTTGGTTTTTATAAGAAATCTAAACATCAGTTCAAGAGGCAGACATTTGCGCATAATATAGCACACCCATTTTTTTACATATTTGAAGCACTCTCAATGGAAAACGCAGAGGCAACATGCTGGCAGACTATTTTTCCATGGTCCTTCTCATTATTTTTAATCGAACAATTCAAGTCTGCCAAGTTTGCACTTCATATACAGTTTTTTAAATCATAAAAATAACTTAAAAAATCAAATACTACAACAGTCAGAGCCCTGGATGTCTGCCTCTTTGATTTCATGTGTTTACAGGATGATTGTGACCATCAGCCCCAGATGCAGACATGTGCGCATAATATAGCACACCTTTTTTTTTACATTTTTGAAACGCTGTCAATTGACAACGCAGCGCCACCATGGTGGCAGACGCGGTCCTTGATGCTTCTAAAAGTATAATTCTCGCTATTAATAACGTCTGCCACGTGTGCCGATTATATCGAAATTTTGCTCGCCACCTCCCTAACTATTAAGTGGTGGCCCCTAGTTACCCAGATTATTAGTAAAGGCGCTATCAAATATATTTGAGGAAAAAAAGCTTGGCTAGCTGTATTTGACATCTGTTATCTGAAGCCGCATGATTTACCCAGTTCACAATATTCCCTAATCATTGCCGTGTGTTGGTGAGGTTAGGAATTAGCCATTGAAAATAATTTTATTAATATGGCTTTCTGGAGACCTTTCGAAACAGATAATAAAATTCAGTTGAGATAACAAGTGTCTACTTTCACATGGGGTGATCAATTGCTATGATTGTAAGAATAAGTACCTGGAAAAATACCACTGGAAAATAATATACCGACGCCTATGTCAAGGCGGCGATTGGAAAGAGAAATCCTTCACAAAACTTTTTATGTCAGTCCAATTGGGATTAGAAATACTATAACTATAGTACCCTCCTACGTTCAATTCGAACTAAGAGACAGTGTGGTACTGAGACTCAGTTCCTGCCGAGCCCAGCCTACAACTGTTACGGAGTAGCAACAGCCATCCAACCGATAAAAGCTTTCGCCAGCAAAGACAAGAATCTCGATGTACTTGTCCAGTACAGCTAGGAACATTCACAGAAGATATTGAACTTGAAACATCCGACGAAGTAGGTCCTTATATATATGAACGAATGGAAAATATTTCAGAGTTGCTAATTATACAAGCATTTCCTCGAAATCCGTCAGATATGTACCGCCGCGTTAATTAAAGGGCTCCGTAAAACTTCGCGTATTCTAGCCCCTCTCGCTTTAGTAATTTCGTTTGTTCATTTGCTTTGCCAGATTCACCCTTCTTTGTTGATAATACCTTATAAATTCGAATTGACTACGGAACCATGACGGTTGTGATGTAGCAACTGTTGAGAAAATGCGAAATAAAGCATCTGACTAGATTCTATTTGTTAGGAGGATTTCATAATAATACTACTACTTATTGCGGACTTGGTATATCCTCGGTGATCATGATCATTGGTTATACTTTTTGCTCAGATTACGTAGAGATATTAGAAAGCTTTTGGAGATATTTGAATCCTCCTCTAAATTTCGATCGTAGAGTTGAAGACAATCATATCTCTCCACAAAGGAATTCTCCCCAACTCCTGGAATAGTACATTGTGAATCTAGTAGTCGAAGCAATATATTCCCGGACGACATTGAAGTCTTGGAATGTGCTTCTACTTCGAGGTACACATTAGGGTGCTTCATTTTTGGACAACATTTTTTTCCTTCAAGTCCCGCCTGAAAATCTTGTAATTTATAGAAAACCAAAATTTTGCATATTGCGAACCCTCAATTCGAATTTCAACCCACTGCTAGAGAATTTTGAATTTTATCCATTGAAATAACATTCAAAAATGATTTTTCATACGTTTTTCCTTCCGCTCACCCAGAAAAAAATTTTGGGAATTTTGACTCATGGATTTTTGTTATAGAAAGACTTAATAGCTAATTAGTAGTAATAGCTGTGGAATAACTGATTTAAAAAAATTTTGCCGCCATAAAATTTCAAAAAATACAATGACAAACAAATTTTTCATTCAATTTTTCAACTTGGATTTCATAAATTAGTTATTATTGAAAAACATAGACTTTTTCGTTAATTTTAAGTTATTAAGTGGCTTTAACAGCTAAACCATGAGAGCTACGGAAAAATATCTCAAAGCCAAATTGTAGGGCATAAATCCCCCTACAAATTTTTTCTTTCTATCTTCAATAGTTCAGCAAATAAACGCGATTTACTGCTATTTTTAGGAAAATTCAGCTTAAATGACATTTGTCGTCGAACCCGTTGGAGTTACAAACTCGACGCAATGGGCTTTTTTGTAGAAAATTATACCTTTAATAGGAATCCATGAGTCAAAATTCCCAAAAAAATTGTTTTCTGGGTGAGCGGAAGGAAAAACGTATAAAAAATAATTTTTTAAAGTTATTTCAATGGATAAAATTCAAAATTCTCTAGCAGTGGGTTAAAATTCGAATTAAGGATTCGCAATATGCTCAAAAATTTTGTTTTTCTAGAAATTACAAGATTTTCAGGCGGGACTTGAAGAAAAAAGATGTTGCCCAAAAATGAAGCACCCTAGTACACATACTATTTTTTCTGAAATTGCAATCAACATTATCATAAATTAAGGAATTTTTATAAATGCATAACAATTTTTTATTACCATCTTATTGCCTATGAAATCGTTTCCTTGACAATCACTGTTTGTTTATTGTTGTGACAGAAGTCAGAGATTCACTATTCATTTGCAGAAAAATATTTAAAATGGGCAGTGATGATGATGTCCAGGTGTGCGAGACACCACCAGAGTTAGTGAATGCTGCTGAAAATATCATCTTAAATTTATTGCCAAATAAATCCAAGGAAAAATATGAATACGCTTACAAACGTTTCATGGATTGTTTAAAATTATCTAGATATTTATGTAGTGTTCACAATGTATTTCTCGAAAATGAGTCTCTCAGTAACAAAACTATGAATAGTTTCTTGGGATTGAGTATTGATGCCAAACTGAAATTTGAAGGGCATATATTAAATGTATCCAAAAAGCTAGCGTCTGGCTGTTATGCCGTACGAGTTACATCCAATGAATTAGGGATAACAGCGGTAAAGAATGCATAATTTTCACTCATTGAATCTCACCTTCGTTATGGCATTTGCTTCTGGGGAATGTGTGCGAACTATTTATTCGAAATAGTTTTTATGCTCCAAGATATATGTGCAAAGCCAATTCGAGGGACTCATGTAGACCATTATTTTTGGTCCATGGAATTTTGCACCTGGCCTGCATTTTTATTTTGGAAACTGTGTGCTTGATCCAACATTTTTTTAAAAGAATTCAGATATTTGTCGCCGACGCATAATACCCGCAGCTCTTCTCTAAACAATAAACTGCCTATTCCCACATCAACTCTAACTAAGAACTCCATAATCTACGAAAGCAAGAAGGTATTCAATCACCTGCCCTTGCACCTGAAAAAAATCGAAAATGAACAAAAGTTTAGGTAATCGGTAAAAAAGTTTCTTTCGGAGAAAGCTTGTTATAATCTCGGCAAATTCTACCAGATTACCTAATTTTATATTAATGCTACCGGTTTTCAAATTACACAGCAGCTCAACTGCCATTTCCAACATATTCGTGAATGTTTATATACATTTTTACATTTTAATATTTTTATATTTTTATTTTATTATTTATATTGTTCCATTTTAGACTATACTTTGTGTGGAAAAACTTTCTTTCGACTACTAAGTATATTTGACTCGACTGTCTTAACAATAAGAATGTATTTTCCTTCAGCCAATGAAGTACATTTTGATTATTTGGTTCTCTAAAAATGACATAAGGTGCTAAATTTTTATATCTGTTGCTTTTGCTTATGTGAATGTATTTTATTTTATTCATAGTTATCTTTTAATTGTTGCGTGACATGTGTTTTCATATTATATATACATTTACTGTTATTTTTTCAAGACTTTGTCAACTAATCTTCCGACAATAAAGTAATTTTGATTTGATTTGATTTATGTTGCCTTAATATTTGGTGTTGCCGGTGCATGTCAGAAGTACAGGGTGAGTCAGAAGTACTGTGACAAACTTCAGGAGGTGATTCCTCACAACATTCTAATATGAATTGTCCAAATGAATATATGTCTGAAAACGCTTCGTTTCCAAGATACAGGGTGTTGAAATTTTATTTTCATTTTGGTTTTTTTTCAAATAACTTTTGAAATACTAACCTCAATTGAACGAACATTGGTACTGAAGAGTTTTTCGAGGTGTCAAATCTGAACCTGATGTTATTATTGCTCCTACTCGTAGGGGGCGCCACCTACACGTCTTTTTCTTTTTTGAAGATTCATAACTTTTTTAGCGCTCCTCTAGTACATCTTTCAGTGGAAAAATAAATTCCTCCATCATATCTACGTAAAAAAGCTACTATTGTTCGATTGTCGATTGTTTGATAATCGAAGTACCATCATTTTGCATTTTTCACAAGAATGCTTAGGAAATTAATTTGACGTTTAAGTATGTAGTTTTGTTTTTTTGTAGAGGGCGCCACTTTCTCTATTCATTTTAACTCGTTTAAAATAGTTATTTTTGTATCACGGGTGCAAAATCAGTATTTGTTTTGATAAAATTTGCAAGAAATATCAACATTTCATTTCAAGAAATTTCGAATATGTAGAATAAAATAAAATAAAAGAAACTAAATGGTATTCAAATAAATTGTTCAAAATGTCCACCTTCAGCGAGCTTTTATTCGAATGCACTAACAAATTGAAAATAATTGCTTTGGATGTGTGACGTAGGTTATTCCGTGAGTTATAGATCAAAAAGCTTGTCGGGTTTTCAGTTCGAATACAAAAGCGACAAGTTTTTGAATCTATTACTAACGGAATAACCTTCGTCACACATCGAAAGCAATTATTTTTTGTTTTTTAATGCATTTGAATGAAAGCTTGTCTTTAAAAAGTTTTTTTATTAATTATTTTATTTTGTGCTTTTCAGCACTTGAGTACGCTATAGATATGGGCATTTTTGTTGAAGCATCGTTATTATGAGGCCTTTTTTTCTGTATGTTCTGAGCTATCTAGTCCTTCAGTGAGGCGAGGAGACCATCTAAAGATGAACTCATCCGCCATCTTGGAATTATCATCTTCAATTCATGAATTTTAACTTAACATTAATAATCTTCGACTAAATTCATAATCTTCGACCCAAAAAACCTGACATACCAATTTTGAATCGAATCGGGTCATACTCACAAAACTCACCCACATACCAATTTTGAATAGCGTTGGACCAGAAATACAGAGATCATCGGCCATTTTGGAGCCGCCATTTTGATTTTATGAATTTTTAAGAAAAATCAATAATATTCGACCCTGAAAACCCCCACATACCAATTTTAAATTGAATCGGACCATAAACCCAAATCTCGTCCGCCATCTTGGAGCGCCTTTTGTTTTTTTAAACCACATACAATTTTTGAATCGAATCGGGTCATAATTACAAAACTCGAACGCCATCTTGAATTTGTGAATTTTGATGGAAAATTCATATTCGACGACCCCGAAAACCTCCACATACCAATTTTCAATAGCATCGTACCAGAGACACAGAGATCATCGGCCATCTTGGATCCGCCATTTCGATTTTAAGAATTTTTCAAGTAAAATTGATAATATACACCTTAAACCCCCACATACCAATTTTAAAAGTTTTTTCTCTAACAAAAATTTCAAAAGCTGCCATTTTGCTTCCATCAATTTTGACAGAATATTCATGATCTTCGACTCCGAAAACCCCCACATACAAATTTTGAATAGAATCGGACCATAATCACAAAAACCCTCCGCCATTTTGGAGCCGCCATAATAAATTTATAAATTTCGACAAGAATTCATAATTTTCGACCCCAAAAACCCCCACATACCAAATTTGAATCGAATCGGACCATAATCACAAAACTTGTCCGTCATATTGGAGTCGCCATCTTGAATTTTCACAAAAAATTCACAATTTCTGTCCCCGAAAACAACCATATATATTCACAAAACTCGTCCGCCATCTAAGAGCCGCTATTTTCTTTTTTTCTCTAACTAAAATTTCGTTATGCATTGTCACCGGATTTATGAACACCTGCCAAATTTCATCAATCGGCAAGTGCTCCAAAAATGGATTACAAATTTTAAACCGGAAAAAATGACAGAACGAATGACATACGAACGAAGCAAGTTAAATAAAAGCTTGTAAAAAGAACTATTGGTTCTGCCACGTCCACACAGCTCTACTACTTCCAATAAATAGGTATTTAACCTGAAAAAAAACTGAATGAATACCGTGAGTAATGAGTAAAAGAAACAATTCTTCTCAGTGTATAATCAGTATTAACTCAAAAATCTTTCTCCCCAGAAAATCATCTGAAGCATGCATTCAAATCTGAGCAGCAATTGTTCTGGAAATCGTCACTCACAGATGCTAGTTATCAACTGCCCTTCATTTTCCATCTGGCAAATAAAAGATTGAAAGTCCTTATAACTCTCAAGACGGGAAAATATCGTTTTGCTTTTCTTTGGGGGTTCACGGGAGATTTCGCACCCTCTCAGAACTAATTACTGCAATTGAACCCTATTCGGAGTATTCCATTGGGCTCACACTGAAAAAAATCACTTATCTAACTGGCAAAGAAAAATTATACCAAGCAGTAAAGTATAAGTATATCTCGTTAGATATAATTCAGATAGCAAAACTATTGAAGAAACCAACAAATCTCGTGGAGACCTTTTGACAACTATACTCAATGAGATTATCAACTTGCGACATTTTTAATTGTTATAATCACTTGAGCAACAACAAAATTAAAAAATGAATGGAAAAGGGTCGAAAATAGTTTTTTAATGAAATTTCCATTTAAATTTTTAGTGCTATTCGTGTGAACAAATGGAGTGATCAACAATTTCATTTGTTATACAATATTATGATTTAAAAAATCCTAAAAACAAACTCACTTTGTTTAAAAAATTAATTTTTTCTTTTTTTATTGTTTATTCGATGTTTAAAAAAAAATTGTCTTAAAATTGATGACTTGCAATTCTCTACAAGATACAAAAAATATCTATATCCAATTCGTTTCATAAATGTGCAATAGAACAGCCCCTTGGAAACTTGAATTCAGCAGTGGGGGGCAAACATCACTGAAATGACTGGTTTTCGTGACTCGTGGGTCACTAAGCGTCAACCTACCATAGCTCTGTCAACCATTTTGCCGTCTACACTTTGCAATGCAAATACAATCGTCAATCATTTAGTGAGTGGACGTGTGTTTGGTATTTTCCCAGTTCAAACATTTAAATTAACAATTAACATTAATGTTACCCATAAGTGTACCGAGTTCAAGTGGACATATAAGCATTATTACGACTTGAGAAGACATGAAAAAAGATCACCAAGAGAAAATCAATGCAATTGCACATCTGAAAGAAAAAACTGCAAGTTTAAATGCATTAACTGTAATAAGCATTTCAGTCGATGCTAAAAGAGTGCACGATGGTGTAGAACAAACGCGTAAACCGAAACAGAAGGGTTTTCTATTTGACTATACTGCATTTTTGAAGAAATACTATATGAATCATTATGAAGAGGTTCACAGCATTCACATGGAATATGATACAATTAATTTTGATAACACTGAATAATTCATTGTTTGGAAAAGGAATGCAGTAAGGATATGTTATCAAAATCAATCAGGGAATATAGTTCTCATCAATCAGGAATAACAAATTTCGTATGCCACATATCTGGCTGTTATTCATCGATGAGTAAAGGCAAGCGGCACATTCAAATGCAAGGTACATAAAAAGTTTTTGCCCCGCCATGATCAAACAGGTCAATACAAATGGTGATGCATGCAAGGTGTATTTTATAAAAACACCAAACTGAAATTGGTCGTCTACCTATATGTGACCCATTCGGAGACATGCTATTGCTAGTATATTGGCAGCAAAAATTCCCTTTGATGCGGTTTCATTGTTAATGTCGTTTATCAACAGTACCCTAAACATTTATTCTGGGCCTAATCATTATCGAAAATTGAAATTCTGTATTTCGTGTAAAATTTTGTATATTTTTCTGGCCAACGACTCGACAGCCGGGGTAAGACAGCGTGCTGTCAAGTGTCACGCTGTGTGCGATGTTGCCAGTTTTTCAAATTTATGGTTATGGGTAATGACGTCATTCAGAATTTGGAATTATAATATGGAAAATGTATAGAAGCAGTGTGGCTTGTATGGTTGAGAGAAATATCGGGAGGAACTAGAAAGTGAATTTCAAGGTTTGTCGCGAATTAGGCGCCAGAGGAGAATCATAAGAGGTTTGGAAAGCATACATTTTGAAAAGTACGATGTCGACAGGTGCAAAGCTGGGGTTGTTGGCCCAGGAGTGGAAGAACTGCTGGAGAAGAAGAATTAATTGAATTTATTAATAATAATGAACTGGTGGAAGGAGTTATATAAGTTTGGCTTGACAAAGTCGATTACGTTACCTGATGGAATAAAGGCCAAAAATATATTAAAAAATATATTGAACTTAAATTTATTAGCTTTATTATATACTTCTGGCTAATTACAATCTCATCTTAGTAGTACACTCTGTAATATCATAGATCTAGTACTCACTAATAGCGATAAACTCAAATCAAAAGTCACCAATACATCCATATCGATGCTTGGTATTACTATCAGCAATAACATTTCCTGGGAAAATCACGTGAGGTCCATTGCCAAAAGTGCATCCCAAAAACTTGGTTTTTTGTTTCGTGCCAAGAGCTATTTCACCTCCAGTCAGCTGCTTATGATCTATAAGGCACAGATCCGACCTGTCCTGGAATACTGTTCCCATATTTGGAGTGCGGCACCTAAACATATCCTGAAGCTATTGGATTCTGTCCAAAAAAGGGCAATTCGTCTCGTCGGTGATGCCTCGCTTACAAACTCGCTCACTTGTCTGGAACACCGTAGAAAAGTTGGCGATTTGTCTCTATTTTATAGATATTTTCATGGGCGATGCTCTTCTGAAATATCAACAATCGTTCCTCCTTTGGCAGTCTCTTCGAGATTAACCCGTCAAGTTCAGTCTTCACACCCCTTCGTGGTCACTTTGGAGACCTGCAGAACATCACTTTCCAAAGACTCATTCATCCAACGAACTGCGAGGCTTTGGAACTCATTGCCTAGGGAGGTGTTCCCCGAGGCATACAACCTCCAGAAATTTAATAATAATAATAATAATAATAATAATGTTTATTCAGTAAATTCAGTTACAGAAATATGATATGGTTTAGAATAAACATGGAAAAACCACAGAAGCTGTATTGCAAATACAGCTTGTATGTGGCTTGAAATTGCATTATAATTTGTTTGATACTCATGATAAGGTGAATTATGTCAAAATCTGGAAATTATCTCAGGTTCAGGGAGTTAGGTCATAATGGGGATCATCGTCTGAATCGGGTTGTGTTACATAATAGAATTAATATACATATGACGGTACATAATTATAAAAAACACATGTTATAATACTAAGTCTAATTCATGGGACATGCGAAATAATTTGTTCAGACATTCCATTCCTTCAAATCAATTCATCCTGTTATTTACTATGTCATGAATTATTGATCTTGGTGCATTTTGTAACCATTTTGTGATCATTTTTTTGAAAGTTCAGTAATTGGTTTCTATTTTTATATTATTTGGTATGATATTGAAGATTTTGGGACCTAGAAAATCGAAGCTACGCTGTCGGACATTCTTATCGCATTTCGGTACAATAATATTGGATCTGTTTCTTGTTTCGTAGGAGTGTCCGATTGTGGAAATTTTTACTTTTTTTCTATAAATGTTTGTTATCATTTTTTGACAGTACAACTGTCTCAAATCAAGGAATCCACTTCCGTTGAACAGATCATTGCTTGAATAACATCTGTCCTTATTGTATATTATCCTAATTAGCCATTTCTGTAATACATTGACTTTTTCTAGATGACAGTCAAGGACTCCGCCCCATCCAATATTTCCGTATGATAGCTGAGATTGTATTAAGGAAAAGTACAAAGTTCGCAGATGAGAAATATCTAGGTATTCTTTCAAAATTTTAAACGAGACAAAAGTCCTCTAAGTTTTCTTGCAATAAAATTCATTTGTAGGTCCCAACGTAAGTGTCGATCGATTATTATCCCTAAATACTTTATTGATGTTGTTTCAGGAATTTTTGTATCTTTATCAATATTTGTTATATTGAAGCCATGATTTAATTAATTTAAAGTCTTGCTCTCCTAGATTTGGTAAATTATTGGTATATGATGTAAAAGGTAAATACTTCGTTTTTTCTATATTCAATGTCAATTTGTTATATTGAAGCCATGATTTAATTAATTTAAAGTCTTGCTCTGCTTTTTTTTAAGAATATTCCAGTTTTCTGCTTGATAAATTATCGCAGTGTCATCTGCAAAACTGAGCACTGTTCCCTTGGTGTTCATGGACAACAAACTATTGATATAAAGTATGAATAACAAAGGTCCCACGACGGTGCCTTGGGGAACACCATATGTGATATCCCTCATCTCGCTACATTTACCGTCAATAACTACTTGTTGTTGTCTATCTGAAAGGTAACTCTTCAATAGGTCGTATATATTTCCTCTAATGCCATAAAGTTTCAGTTTTTTAATAAAATGTGGTGACATACAGTATCGAAGGCTTTAGAGAGGTCAATGAATATACATAATGCAGGGGTTTTGAATCGAGGGCCTTATACAGATTCGAAGTTAATGAGTAGATTGCATCTTCTGTAGACTTTCCTCTCTAAAGCCGTATTGACCATCTGAAAGGATGTTGTTTTTGCCAAGAATTTAACCATTCTGATCTTAATAATTTTTTCTAATAATTTTGATAAATTACTTGTGAGAGAGATTGGCCTATAATTTCCGAGATCATATTTGTTTCCACTCTTATATAAAGGTCGAATTAGTCCCATTTTGAATGATTTAGGAAAACATCCAGTTCTGAAACTTTCATTAAATAGGATTGATAGAGGTTCAGCAATTATATGTGCTATTTCTTTAAGTGTCTCGGTTCTGATATTGTCTCTTCCAGGAGATTTTTTATTTTTTAACGAACGTATCGTGTTTTGAATCTCTGCAGGATTCGTTGGGAATAAAACATTGTTTTATCATGATTAGGTATGTTTTCGGTAAAATTAACTGGTGCCTCAATGTTTTCAGCGTATGTTTTTCCTAGGTCACTAAAATAATTATTAAATGCATTTGATATGTCGATTTTGTCTTTTAAAATATCATTTGAATTGGTTACTATTTGTTCTATTTCTGTATTTGGTTTTCTTTTATCACATATTTCGTTTACACATTTCCATAAATTTTTAGATACATCTTTATTTTTGTTGATTTGTTTCCTATAATAGTCTTTCTTTGTTTTTTGTAATAAACGACTCAATTTGTTTTTTTCAGCTTTATATCTCTGTTCGAGATCTTGGTCATCGGGGTTGAATTGCAATTGCCTATATAATGTACTTTTGTTGTTTATTGAAACAATTAATGTAGGTGTAATCCAAGGCTTCCTCAATTTTGATTTCCCTTGAATTTTTACTGTTTTAGTATTTTTGTAATATATCGTACATGTATCTGATTCCAATTTTCGTTGGATAAATCAATTTTTAATTTTTTGAAGTCTATGAATTTTTTGAAGTTTGGATTATTAACTGGTAATGGATCATTTTTGTGGAAGATGATTCTCAGTGCTATTGGATAATGGTCGGTGATCAAATGGTGAAAAATGTACGAACTAATGTCTTCAGGATTTTCATTTCGAGTTTTCATAAGAAAGTGATCTAGGCATTTTCCACTTCTGGGTCTTGTGATTTCATTGATGTAAGAAATATAATCGTGTGAGGTCAAGATATTTTTATAATCCTCTACGTAATTATACTTCAAGAAGATTATATTCATATCGCCGGTGATATATGGCTGTCTTAGGAATATTTTGGAGGTACCCAAGCAAATTATTATTGAATTGATCTGTACAGGTATTTGGAGATCGGTATAACGCAGTCAATTTTATGTTTTTCTCTATTCTAGAAATATTAACTTCGATTGCTTTTATTGGCCCTATATTAATGGTCTCGTAGTTATAATTTAAGTTTTCTTTAATAAAGACTATGACTCCATCGTTTTTATTGAGATTTCCTTGGTTGTAAATTAAGTCATATCCTGTTATGTTGAATAAATTCGGATTATAGACTGTGAGAAGAACACCAACTCCTACCTTCTTTCCCTTGGTTCCCACGATGTTCTCTGAACATTACAGGATATCCCTTTTCGTGGGAACTAGAACATATAAAAAAAAAAAAAAGATAATTGATCATTTCATTACCTCACTCAAGTTAATAGGGACTACTTCAGAAGCAATGGCACTGAAAATTCAAAGCTGGGGAAGAAATATTGATTATGACCATATGAATCAAAGATTACAAGGAATGAATTGATACTTCAGAATACAGGATATTGACGAAAAATATAGGACTTTTCATTCAGTCGTAAGTGATATCCTTAACGAAATTGCGCCAATAAGGCAAATGAAAATTTTTCCAAAATATAAAGAGTGGTGGACACATGTTCAAGAGTGTACACGGAATAGGGACATCAGTTATAAAAAGTTTATCACAGACAAAACTCAAGAGAATTGGGAAATGTATAAACAAAATAGAAATACAGCAGTGAAAGTTATGAGAGAAGAAAAACGTGAATATTTTGATAACAAAATTTTTGAAAATGAAGGAAACTCTGTCGAAATGTGGGAAACCTTAAGACTCTGTCTCCCAAAGAAATTAATAGATAATACTTCAGAGGAACTTAAAATAGATGATGATATCACAAAAGATATATATGCAATGCCAAATTTACTGAATAATTACTATGTGGGAAGTATACAACAGCTCAATAGTTGAATAGACAATACAAGCCCTGATTTTCCAATTTTACGAAGATATCGTGAACGTGTTCCAGATGGCTTCAAATTAATTGACTATGAAAAACTCACAACTATCATTTTTTCTTTGCCTAACAAAGGTAGTCCAGATGATGTAAATATACATTTCCTAAAGAATTGTTTCGATAATATTGCACAGCCCCTGTTGAACGTCATCAACTCCTCTTTTGAAACTTGTAGAGTTCCCAGTGATATCAAAGTATCCACAATAGTACCAATTCCTAAGGTGAAAAATTCCAACGATGCTAAAGACCAGCGACCAATCAATATGCTATCTTCAATAGAGAAAATATTAGAGAAAGCTGTATATGAGCAAATTTTGGATTTTCTGGACCAGAACGGGTTTCCGTGCTGGGCACAATTGTGAAACAGCTTAACAGTGTGTGCTTGATGATTTCCAAAATAATTCAGATAAACATTTAATGACAGGAGTAGTTTTCCTTGACCTGCAAGGAGCTTTTGAAACTGTTGACAGGAGTAGGTTGGTGAAAAAATTAGAAAGTATTGGTATAATTGGGGATGCTTTGGCATGGTTGGTTGATTATCTTGAGAACCGAAGACAAAAACTTAAATTGAACGATATTCTATCTGATGAAATTATAAACGAACATGGTGTTCCACAGGGTAGTGTACTTGGTCCCCTATTATTTTTAATATACATTGACGATGTGGTTAATAATGTTGGAATATGCTCAATTCATTTATTTGCTGATGACACACTGATTCACTTTTCAAATTCAGAATGTACGACGGTAGTGAATGTAATCAACGAAACACTAGAAAACATATTCAGATGGTGCTGAACCAACAAACTGGAGGCAAATGCAAAAAAAACAAATTTCAAGTTGATAGGTAACGACAAGGAATATAAAAAGTTCAAAGAAAATATGTGTGAAATAAAAATCAACAATAGTTCAATTGAGCTAGTGGATACTTACGGATATTTGGGAGTAATTATTGATAGAGATTTGAAATTCAAAGAACATGCAAAATAAATAATAAAAACAATATCATTTGGAATAAACTATTTGTATAGAAGCTCCAGATTTCTCTCCATATGGTGAAAAACTATTATTTACAATACAATAATCCTTGATCACTTCAACTACTGCTCTACCATACTATTTTTACTACAACAAAATGAAATGAAACGATTACAGAAATTGCAAAATCGAGCAATTAGAATAAAATTATCCTGCTCTAAACGAACACCCATAAATGAACTGTTGAATATGCTTGACTGGTTACCAGTAGAAAAAATGTTACTATATCATCTTCATCTTCAAAATAGGAACAGGTAGTGCTCCACCATATCTGAGGGAAAAATATCTCTCGTATCAGAACACCACAATTACAACACCCGAAATAGAAATAATTCATTCATTCCAAATGTGAAAACAAAAAAGTCGCAAAATTCAGTTTTTTTCAGAGGACTGAATAAGTTCAATGAACTTTCTGAGGACATAAAAAATTTACCCTCTTTTGCTGTATTTAAAATTGAATTGAAGAGACTTCTGTTGAGTGAGTGCAAACCTCGATGATGATACCTATTATTAACTTTTATTTATGTGTGTGTATATGAATGCATATACAGTGTTGTGCTAATTACTATATGTTTGTTATCAATGTATTTCTATGTAACTATATTTTTATTCTACTTATTTTATTTATTGACTGTACTTATATATTAGTTTCGAGCTAAATGAAGGATTCATATATAATATACTGCCATTCAGTTACCCTCAATTGGCCAGTAAAGAGAATTACATGAATATCGACATCACAAATCACAATCTAACTTACACTGAGTATTACGGATAGTGTGACGTCAGCATGAGGACTGCGTACGGTCTGTCGCTAACAGTCTAAGTACCTCTGCAGGGAATAGGAATTTAGGTTTTAACATCGAATTCATTTTATACGGGAACTTATTCTATGTCAGAGAATCAAGTTGAATCATACACCAATACAAGAGATGAGAGCGGGATCTTTTACCAAACCCCTGAATCCTCATAAATTTCGTGCATGCTTATCTCGCCAAGGACTTATCTCAAATAGAGAGGGTGTTCTGAAGTAATTTGGAACATGTTGTGTATAGTTAATCAAATGACCTCCACTGTAATGTGTGTGTAATTGTCAGTTTGGTTTTCTCTGCAAGTATAAATATTGCTGTGTATATTTGTATTATTTGATTCTCTGCTTCTCACTGGAGATCCAATAATCTCAACATTTATGGATACTACTAGCGCTTTCTATCGGCAGTATGACTGTATGGGGTCGGCTTTAGAATAGCCCCATGGTAAATCCTGCCTGTCGTAAGAGGCGACTAAAAGGATAACCGTAGGTGGAAGATGGTCTCATCGCCCGGTGAAATACCACCATATCGACTTTGTGTGCTGTGAAATGGATCATTCCATGTTTCAGTGTTCGGTCGATACTTTCCGGTCTCCCTCTTTCCTTTTCCCCAATTCCTCCTTTATTTTCAGGTGCATCCTAATAGTAATAATGATGAAGTCTCCTAGAGTAAAACACTCCGGAAGCAAAATACCTCTCCATTCGGATTTCCGGGCGAGAGGTACTCGAGGACACTCAACATTGAAGATTAATTTTTGCAACATCCGCGGACTCAACAAGAACATCAATGACGTCCACCATTACCTACAGACGAAAAAACCGGATATTCTGGCTCTAACAGAAACACAAGTAAACTCGTCCACCAACAAGGTCCATATGCTTTGTCCTGGTTACGAACTCCATTCTCGATTCAGGTTCAAAGGTGGAGTCTGCCTTTACGCTAAGGCTAACCTTTCATGCCAGCGTGAAGAGAGTTTGGAACCGAAAGACTTTGATGTGATGTGGTTCAAGCTATCTGATACGAAACTGACTAAGTTCCTCTGCTGCCTTTACCTATCACCTAATGAACCTTCATATAACGACCTCTTCGAGTTTTTATCACTCAAACTGGACTACATTCAGGAGAACCATCCAACAGCTGAAACCATAATCATGGGAGACTTTAATGTACATAATGCTGCCTGGCTCAAATTCTCTAACAAAACAGATGATGCGGGTCGTCAAGCAGAGGCCTTCGCCATCACTCATGGTCTAGAACAACTGGTCGAGCTACCAACCAGTCTGCCAATACACTAGATCTTTTCCTCACCACCAATCCTGACCCGTATAGAATAGAAGTTTGTGCCCCACTTGGAAACTCTGATCACACCCTCGTCTCCACAACATGCTCTTTCCATTCACCATCGGGCTGCACAATACCACCCCGTCTCATGTGGCAATACAATAAGGCCGACTGGGGAGGTCTTCGTATGTTTTTCTCAGCGTTTCCATGGAAGAGAGTTTGTTTCTCTTCAGTAGATCCAACACGATGTGCTGAGACAATTTCTGAAATCATCATGTTGGGGATGCAAACTTACATACCGGATACCGAAAGAAGAACATCATCCGATAAGACCTGGTTTAACAGAAACTGCTCTAGAGCTGTGGCTTCCAAACAGGCAGCATACCATCGATGGCTAAAAAATCCGGGCCCTGAGATCAGAGCAGCATATGTCGAGGCTAGAGGCATATGCAAAGAGACAATAGAATGCTCAAAAGATGCCCACAATGCCAAAATAAGATCAAAACTTGCTGAATGTCCTAACGGATCCCGTTCATTTTGGTCTTTCGCCAAAGCTGTGGAAAGAAACTTCACTTCCAGCTCATTTCCTCCTCTAACCAAAGGAGATGGAACACTAGCAACGACTGCCCAGGAAAAAGCCAATATCTTTGCGCACCTATTTGCTGGAAATTCCACTCTGGATTCATCGGGAAAACAACCCCCGAACATTACACCTATTGACAGTCACATGCCCGAGATCACCTCTCGCCAACGTACTATCAGAAAGATTTTGCTGGGTCTCAACACCAACAAAGCCTGTGGATCTGACGGAATCCCGCCGATTGTTCTCAAGAAATGTGCCCCCGAACTAACACCTGTTCTTTGCAAGTTGTTCAACCACTCTTACAATTTGGGGGTATTTCCGTCCAATTGGAAAATTGCAAGAGTACAGCTAGTCCCTAAAAAAGGCAAAAAGGCCCTACCTAGCAACTACAGACCTATCGCACTGCTATCTATTATTTCAAAGGTCATGGAAAAAGCCATCAACATCGAGCTCATGAAAAATCTGGAAGACTCAGGAATTGTCAACGATAGGCAATATGGCTTCCGCCATCAGAGATCAACTGGTGACCTGCCCGCTTACGTCTCTCATATATGGCAGCTATCTATTGAAAAGTATGGAGAAACTTTAGCTGTGGCATTAGATATCTCCAAGGCGTTCGATCGAGTTTGGCACCAGGGACTCCTCGCCAAGCTTTCGTCTTATGGCTTGCCCCCTCAGCTGTGTTCTCTGCTCGCTAGTTTTCTCTCAAACAGGTCTCTCCATGTAGTGGTCGATGGAGTTTCATCTGACAATCTACTCATAAATGCTGGTGTTCCGCAAGGATCTATTCTCGCACCAACACTATTTCTACTTCACATCAACGACCTGTTGAAAGCAACTTCATATCCAGTACACAGCTTTGCCGATGATAGTACCCTCCATACCGCTTTCTCTTCCAGGGCCCCTATATCAGCCCGCGAAACCAGAAATGAACGAGGAAGAAATGTTAATAATATAAATATGGACTTAGCAACAATTCTCGAGTGGGGATCTAATAACTTGGTAGAATTCAATGCAAACAGAACACAAGCATGTCTTTTCTCTAGAAAAGCCGATCTCACTGTGCCAAACATAACTTTGTCAGGAGTAACCATACCACTGAAGTCATCCATATCGATGCTTGGTATTACTATCAGCAATAACCTTTCCTGGGAAAATCACGTGAGGTCCATTGCCAAAAGTGCATCCCAAAAACTTGGTTTTTTGTTTCGTGCCAAGAGCTATTTCAACCCTACTCAGCTGCTTATGATCTATAAGGCGCAGATCCGACCTGTCCTGGAATACTGTTCTCATATTTGGAGCGCGGCACCTAAACATATCCTGAGGCTATTGGATTCTGTCCAATAAAGGGCAATTCGACTAGTCGGTGATGCCTCGCTCACAAACTCGCTCACTTGTCTGGAACACCGTAGAAAAGTTGGCGATTTGTCTCTATTTTATAGATATTTTCATGGGCGATGCTCTTCTGAACTATCAACAATCGTTCCTGCTTTGGCAGTCTCTTCGAGACTAACCCGTCGAATTCAGTCATCACACCCCTTCGTGGTCACTTTGGAGACCTGCAGAACATCACTTTCCAAAGACTCGTTCATCCAACGAACAGCGAGGCTTTGGAACTCATTGCCTAGGGAGGTGTTCCCCGAAGCATACAACCTCCAGAAATTTAAGAAGAACACCAACTCCTACCTTCTTTCGTTTGGTTCCCACGATGTTCTCTGAACATTACAGGATATCCCTTTTCGTGGGAACCAGAACATAAAAAAAAAAAAGTTCTGAATATCAATCGTGTAAGAACAACTGGGTCACCACTCCACCTGTTTCGTGTCTCTGTTTCTATTAGATAGACATTAATTTCAGAATCTCACATATTATAAATAACTCCAGTAAGGTACAAATTCAGTGCAAAACAATAATTCTAATAAAATCTAATGTCACTGAGATAGCTACCCGAACGGGACAGGCGCGTGAGGACAGACGTCGTTGGCGGTAGTGTACGTAATATAAATTTTTAAACGCGGATTTTAAATATACAGGGTGTCCCTGGACTTCCTCTTTTCCTCTCGGATATATAGATGGGGTCAAAATATCACCAGTACTTCATATAACTTTTGTTCCTAAAAGCCTTCGTTACCAAGTTACGGGCCCTCAAAGTTACAAAATGAAAAATGTTTTTCTTTGATAACTTTCAAAGTGAATATTCAAAATCATCTAAATTTTAGTGATTGACTAACCAAATGGATTCTTTCGATGAGCTTTCATGCAGGAGTCAGTTGTTTTGCTACAAAGTCAGGAACGGACTACCCCCGATGGTCCACACCCCAAAACTTTGGAATGACAGATAATCTTTCAATAGACTGACTTCTGCATGGAAGCTCATCGGAAGAATTCATTTGTTCAGTCAATCACCAGAGTTTAGATGATTTTGAATATTCACTTTGAAAGTTATTAAAGAAAAACATTTTTCATTTTGTAACTTTGAGGGCCCGTAACTTGGTAACGAAGGCTTTAGGAACAAAAGTTATATGAAGTACTGGTAATATTTTGACCCCATCTATACATTATCGGAAGAAAAAGAGGATGTCCAGGGACACCCTGTATACTCGTTTACCCGAACTCAACCGTGACAGGCACGAAAATAAGCACGTCGAGAGGAAAGACCAGAGGTGTTTTTTATTGTTGAACTTGTGTTCAGTGGATATTTCATGACATGTGTACTATTATTTCTGAAGTTGGTATGGAAGAAATATTATAATCGTGGAACTTGAAATCCTTGGTACCTGTTTTCACTGGTGAGAACAAGTTTGCTCAATTAGATACCATTGGAATCATACAAATATTAAATAATAACTATTGAAGATGGTGGTTGCGTATGAGCATGGGTAGGATTCGTCTAGTTTAACCCATTAGCGCCCAGATACTTTTTTTTTTCATATTTTGTTTTTTTTTCGCTAATATTATTTAGAGATACACAATATAGCTGGAAAAAATGTAAAAAAAAATGATAATTCAGTTTTTGATATACTTGCTGTTGCCATATGGCAACGCTAGGCACTTGTGATATGCTAAATATTAAAATAGAAAAAATGGTGGAAAAATGGTAACGAGTCCTTGTTTTGGTTTAAACATTAAAAATACATACTGGTTAAAAAAAAAAAATTTGTAGTCCTATATATATATATATATATATATATATATAACAATCAACTAACGTGAGCGAAATGGTATAAAACAGTCTACACATAGTGCAACATCACACTTCACACACATGGTTCTTATTATTGATTTGCATGTAGTTGCAGCGCACCCCTTTTTTTTATTTCCGTCTGTATGTTTGACAAAGTGGTCAGTACGATCAAATCTGATATCATTGGATATTCGACATGTAGAGGGAGATCCTATAGAAGTCGCCCATCTCCCAGCTCCTTTAGGAAGGACTTGATATTTTTTTAAGTATACTTTGGCCACTTCCCTTCTAAAATCTTTTTGTGGCAACTTTTGTTTTCTTGATTTATTATACAATAGCCAACTGTTTTGCATCGCAACATCTAAGAGCCAAGTGAATGAAGGCCAATACCATTTTTTGCCCCTGATTCCTATACGGTAGCATGCCAGATTCTGATCCATTTGATCGGTCCCCCCCATATATGTATTGTATTTTGCGATTGAAAAAGGCCGTGGAATCATTATATTCCGTTTTTGCTGTTGGGAATATCTTTTTACTTGTCCAACTTCCTGAGTGCCACTGGAAGAAGGAATCATTGTCACTACGGCATTATCCATCCACCTGATATATAAATGCCCATCTGTTTTTTCGATGGAAGTACCGCGGACTTTTTTTGCAAACAAAGTTTTGTTTGTTAGGGGGCATTGAGTTGGAATTCGGTTGTCCCTTATTGTACCAATAGCGGAGTATCCACGAAATCTCAAGAAAGAAAACAATGCAGGATTCGAAAACAAATTGTCCATATAAAAATGATAGCGAAGATTTTGTTTTTCCAATGGAAGTTCGTCCATCATTATCAGCATTGGGCTCGCAGCTTTACCAAATAGGACATCATATTCAGTATTTGCTTTAGGACTTTTTCTCTGATAGAGGTCAAAATTTACAAGGTATCCGTCTTTAGTATTCATGCTCCACACCTTCTACCCAAACCTCACTGGCTTGCCCCGAATAAATTGTTTGCAGCTGTGTCTGCCATAATATTTTACCATACTCTCGTCATAAGATAAATTTTTCTCTGGAATAAAATTCTTGATACATCGTTCTTTTAGCATTTCCATGAAAGGCCTTATTTTCCATGCCTTGTCAGTTTGGTCAATTTTTGTATTACCTGCACAATGAATAAATCGGCAAATATCCAGGAAACGGTTGCGTCGCATTGCCTGGAAGACCGCTGCATTGCGCATATCATCTCCCGAGTCCCAGTAGTCTCTTTTAGATGGCAGGTTATTATAGCCACTTACAATCAAAATCGCAATAAAGCAACGAATTTCATCACCAGAGATTTTGGGATCCGGGCGGTTCAAAAATAAAGCATATCGTCGACTCTCGTTCACGAAATATTCAATAATTTCCGTATCTATAAACTGTTCAAATATTTCAACTGCAGACATCTCTTCATATTTGGAATAATTCGCTTTGGGAAATATGGAAGCTTGCTCAATATCATAATCTGCGTTCAGCTCCCACGAAGGTTTGAAATTTGGTTTTTGTTTGCGCCTCTCTTTGAGCCAGTATTTTTCTTTTTCATCCAACAGAACCGAGGCGGAAGTAGACTCTAACCCCTCCGAATCTTGAGCATCAGAAATCTCATTTTGTGTATATTCTACCCCTATTCTGTCATTGTTTGGCAACCTGATTTCGGCAGCAGCGCGTAATTGCCGAGAATTTAGGTTATCAACTAACCTGCAAACGTAATGTATATAATATAAGAAAAATACCTAGACTAATTATGACTTACCCTCCATCGTCTTCGTCTGCAGAGTCTTCATCTGTCTCAACATTCGCTTCCGGCGGCTCAATAAAAATATCCACATCGATGTCCTCATTATAGGCTATATCTAATGCCTCTGCTAACGGAAAACCTCTTCTGAAATTATAAAATTCAATTTATAAGATTTACAGAGTCTACGCGCCTAGCGTTGCCATATGGCAACGGTAAGATTTCCATATATATAACTCAAGTACAATTTAACTAACGTTTGCCAATTAACAGAATAATATAGCTTATTATATCTTTAATAACCCGGCCACTAAGGTATTGCCAATAATTTGCTTATCATATGTCAAAAATATACTTACGTAAAACGAATATCCATATTTTTCCGACTTCACTCACCACTAATATTTTAGCCCACAGAATCAAAACTTATTGCGTTCGAACTGTAACTGCCGCCACAAATTTCATGAATACAATGTTATGGGCATCAAATGGTATCCCCACCTCTAGTCCAACTTGTGCCCCGCCCTCTTAACAGGTGTTTAAAATATATCGTGCTGATCGTTGCCATATGGCAACGCTGGACGCTAATGGGTTAAGGCTATGTCGGTGATTATGTTGACTGAATAATTTTTGTTTTTAATTTCATTGAAAGATATTGAAATTTTTAGGATCCATAGATACACTGGAAATGTACTCAGTACCCAGAAGGAGTCATCCTACGTGATATACATTGCAAACCAGCAGCGATGCAACCATCTTCTGAAAATTATATCAGGGGAAAAAATAGGCCCAAAATTAATTCGGATTCTTGTTAAGGATCCTCAAATTATATGAAATAATTACAGAATTCAATATTGTTTTCTGTTGGGGTTACAGATATATATATATATATATATATATATATATATATATATATATATATATATATATATATATAGGAATTTAATGGACATAGCCCTCAGAGAAAAGTGCTAACCGTAGACACGTGTTTCGGGCTCTTGGCCCTCATCTTTCATATTTATATTCCTGGACTCGGATGTCACGCAGGTAGCTATAGCTGCCTCCGTTACGTTGGCTGTTGCCCTGGAATTCAGGGTCTGCTGACCGAAATCACAAATGAGCGGCTGGCTTCTGGTTGTTGACTCCGTTGATATGTCGTTTTCTACCAAGTGTTGTTCATCCTTGCACTTCTCCACCGTACTGATGAGGGCCGAGAGCCCGAAACACGTGTTTACGGTTAGCACTTTTCTCTGAGGGCTATGTCCATTGAATTCCTTCCATTTTGTTTTTAACAGTCCCCTCGATATTACTCTCTTTCATAAATATATATATATATATAATATATATATATAATATATATATAATATATATATATATATATATATATATATATATATATATATATATATATATATATATAATTCATCCGTTCGAAATTAGCATTCAATGACGAGAAATATTTCTGTAGCCCCAACATATAATGTAATTATTCCAAATGGAATCAATTTTCGAACCTATGCTTCATAAAATTGAAGCAAAAGCAAATAAACCATCCTCAATGAGGGATTCATTCAATTGGATGAATAGGTTCGTGCTGCTGATCTACCACATAATCACTAGGATTATAAAAATTATTCCACCAATAAAAGCCAGATCACTTGAAAATCAGTTGAAGAATTATTCAATAATGAATTCGGAATTGAAATTAATATAGTATATTATTGATATCCAGAACATTGAATTTGAATGAAACCGAGTAAAAGATAGAACCAAAGATGCATTCGTTATTTGAATTAATATAGTATATCATTGATATCCAAACTCTTACTGTATTTGAGACATCCATTGAAATCCAATGGGTCCTTACATCCTATCATTGGATGAAGTATTACTCTACACGTGGAATATGGAATGGAGTATATCATTGAATGGATGGGTATCTCTTTGATCATATGACAGTGTTTTCTCTGTGTGGCAATTTCCAATCAATAACATTATAATTCAATTCAAATGCCGTGGCCGTGCGTTGTCAATTACAAAAAGCAAACATTATAATTCGATGGACAAATAAAAACAATGGAAATGCCGTCAATCAGGAATAAAAAATACGCACGACTTCGGAATTTGAATTGAATTATAACGTTATCAATGTGAAACTGACAAAAACCTTCAATCGAACTGAATAAAAAGGAATATCTAACATATTAAATCAAAAAATTTGTCCACTCAATAAGACGTGAATAGCAATCAACACCTAACTTGCTTCTTACTTTTTAGTTCATTTGCTTTTTTCCGTAGTCGGAGTATATTTTCATTTTAATAATTGTTTATTATAAACAATGCACTTTCCGGAAGACGTGGTCTGTCAATGTCACCGATGCCTGAATGCAAGGCTTTCTACTTTAAAATCGATGGAATAAATACGTACTTCCGACCGAGGTATAAAAAAAAGATATTTTTGGTGAAAAAAAGATTTTTACATTTTTTATCCATCATGTGAGAAGTTTCATTTCATTTGAAAATACACACACATAACTGGAATCGAAATGTGATGAAAATAGTAGTTTATGTAACAAGTACGCAAAATGAGGCTTTCGCGGACGAATCGTAAGAGGAGTCTGCGAAAGCCATTTGCGTACTTGTTGCATACAATATTATTCGTATAAGCTTTCCAAAGAATGTTTCATGTAGGAACAATGATTTCATTTCTGCAATCAATACGCAAATATATTTTTCTGAAATCGCTCAAAAATGCCTATTTTCTCGGAGCAACTTCAGACCCCAAAATAGGCTAATCTAGTATTTTAGTCCATTGCTAAGCAACGAACTTTCCCGGACCGAAAACGATCCGGGAAATATTTTGCCGTCAAAATCGGTTTTTTATATACATTTTTGACAGTGAATAAATACACGCAAACAACCAACTCACATTGAGAACATTTATTGAATATATTATTACACATATTATAACTATTTTTGTATATTTATAGTTATATTGCAGTTTGTACAATCATTAAACATAGGCTGAGCTCTACATGATAAGTCATTCTCTTTGTCACTTCCCCCTCTAAATGTATCTGTTATGTTACCTGAATAGTAAGCGACGTTATTGCTGAGTGCTTCTTCGGTTATAATTCTAATAGTATTTCTCTTTGTCACTTCCATATTTTATCTGCTGTCTACTTTATTGGTAAAAGATTCCTCTATATATCCTTCGGCAACGGTTGAGGATTTCCATCCCCCATGCCTCTTTAAAGCAATTATATCTGCTCCAGCATTAACCATAATTGTCGTAGAGGATCGACGGAAACAATGTCCTGTGTATTCATGTGCATATGGCAAATTGAAAAAATTCGCGACAATTTATGGCATTTTGCCAAACTGATGTATTCCCACTAGTTGCCTGCCACCTTTTCCATTTGGATATTAAAAGGAGAAAAAGTTTCTTGACGACATGCAACATATTTCCTATACATTGGCATATCAGTTTCGTTTATCACAAATGATATTGGTTTGTTCGTTTTATTATCGGGTATTTTAGTCGAAAGCTCAGATCCAAATTCTTCCATGTCATTCAAATTCCATTGATAAAGTTCATCACGGCGACATACACGGGCAACACCAAATATCAAGGCAACCTGAAAAGTAAACAATACATAAATATCTAGGTAATTTTAAAATTCTTACATTCCAAACGAACTTTATCAGTTGAGTATATAATATCTGGTGCCTGAATAATAAACGTTTCAATTTTTTCATCTTACAAAACTTTTGACTTTTTCGGTTTATAGTTGTCACTTTGACGTTTCAGGAAAGCACGTAATTTCGAATATTTTGTTATATCTATATATCTTCTTTTAAGTGTAGTGGAGTAATTTGACCATAACGTAGATGCCTTCAACTTTGAAGATAAATCGGAGAAGTATGCAATCATGACATTTTCAATTCGGGAGGTCGTCTCTTTTCCTTGACAATAATCCATAGAACGTTTATAAGCATATTCATATTTTGCCTTGGATTTATTTGGCAATAAATTTAAGATGATATTTTCAGCAGTATACTAACTCTGGTGGTGTCCCGCACACCTGGACATCATCATCACTGTCTATTTTAAATATTTTTTTATATTTTGTTATTTTTAAGTAGGTAGCGATAAGTAGGTAGGCTTGACGCCTCGGCCAACAATTTCCATTGTCGTCCGAGAATGTATTGCTTTTACTTCTAGTTACACAATGTACTATTGTAGGCAGCATCGGCAGAAGGCCGTGCGAAATATTGAATGAATATTTTATTACTAATGTGTCAAATGTCAAAAACTTCAACTAGTCAATAACATTTGCGTTTATTGTTATGTTCTATAATTGAGTTTTCAGTCATTTTTTTCCAGGATCCAACTATACTAACGTATTATGGGGATATAGATAGATGAATATAATGAACTTGTAAGTGAATATGACAACCATTCAGAAAGATGATCCAAATTTGAAAGAACATTGTAAATGTATTCAGTATACAGCAAAACCATGTTTTCCCCTAGTTTGACATTCGAATCGTGGTAATCCTGAATGGTAAGTGACATTTGGAATAAATGAAATATAAATTGCTATCATCCAATAAATTTACGTAGGTTGAGGTGGGAAAATCAAAATTTGATTTGAACCCAAAATCTTGTTTAAATTTACTATAATTTTGTTTGCGATTATTCGAAGAAAGAGAGTGTTAAAGTCATCATGTTTGTACCTACCGCAAAAATAACCATTGACAATTTCATTCTGAAAAAATCGAAATTCCCAGCTATTCTGCGGGAAAATGTTATCAACTCATTGTTTTCATAGTATTCATGAACTTCCGTTCATGTTCAGTTACGTTTTATGAATGAATAAAATTCAGTTCGTAAAATGTTGCCAGCCATGACGACACTTTACGGAAAAGTCCGTAAAAGTAGCATTTTACGGATTTTTTTTTAATTCCCAAAGTTGCCGTTTTGGGGAGCGTACACAAAAAAATACTGTTTCGTGCAATCGCACGCTAAGTGAGTATTTCGCGTTCTCAACACAGTCCGCGAAATTCAATATTGCGGCTGTTACCCACAGCAACGGCCGCCAAACCAAACGTCACTTCCAAATTTGATACTTCCGAAATACGACAATGACAAGGATTTTTTTTTGAATGCGGCATTGATTTTTGAATTAACAATAAATTCATACTCATATTATTTTTCAGGCATTACAAAGACCGGAAAGCACCTAGTTCACAATACATTTCAGCTGTGGAGGAGTGAAGATACTAAAATATCATTATCAGTATCAGACATATTTGCGTTTTGTCAAGAACTGACAAAACATTTAGTATATATTCAAACATATCATTTCCATAGCAACGCTGTGACTATGTTAATTACATTGAACTGCAGGTAATTTTGAAGCAATTATATATTTATTTGCAATTTTCCAGTTCAATAATGTTGACGATTGCACGGAAACTAGTGTGTATGCCATAGCCGCGAAACTTTTTAGCGACCTCAAGATCATCCTACCTCGGCCGCAAGCAGCCTCGACGATAACTTTTCTTTCCGTACGCACGCGAAGTGAATACTTCGCCTTCTCAACACACTCAGCGTAATTTAACTTCGCGGCCGTTACCCATAGCAGCGGCCGCCAAACCAAACGTCACATCCAAATTTGGCATTTCTAAATTACTTCATTCTGTTTATCACACCAATCTTCAAACTCGCTATAACATTTCTTGTACTGCCGTTTAATTTTTCCGGTATTAAAATGGAAAGCGCCGAGTTTACAATATTTTCAGCTCTGGAGGAGTGCAAGATACTAAAATATCACTATCATTTTTCGACATATTTGCGAGTTGTCATGAATTCTCAAAATATTTTGTATATATTCATATCATTTTCATAGCAACGCTGTGACTTAAATGGAACTGCTGTTGATTTCAAAGCAATGATATATTTATTTGGAATTATCTAGTTTGATAATTTTGACGATTGCACGGGGAAAAGTGTGTATGCCATGGCCGCGAAACTTTTTAGCGACCTCAAAATAACTTCGCTTTCAGTACGTTAAAAAGGTATTTCGTGGCCTACAAATAACTATTTTATTTAAAATAATTTTTCAAAAGAGTGTTTTCTAAATTTTGATTGCATTTTCATTTTTTATATGAAATAAGGACGTGTAAATCCTCATAAACTAATTAAAATATACTTTCAGTCGCGTGAGGACATTGGAATTCTACAGTGAATTCAGATGGGTATAAGGAGAGCTGTGATCGATATTTGTTTATGGGTTAACTGAACGTTCCATAACATCTAACTGTAGATGCGAATACTGTATTATGTTTTGGTGATCCCCATTTGAAATTTAAATTCATTAGGACACTCAGTAAACAATTTCTACCCTGGAACTTCTTGAACTGCCTGACCCATTAAAATACATTTATATTTCTGCGGCACTAAGCAGGAAGGAAAACAATGATCCACTCTGGATGCCTGAACTATCATTCTACTGAAAGAAGTCTCCACAATGGATTCAAAACAGTATATAAGTTTCGATCCATCAAGATTTCGAAATGGTATCTCACACAAAAGCGAAGTGAATGATGCCGAGCATGAATTCCACCCTAATTCATTTGAATGGGCTAAATTATACTCGTCTGGGATCCGGTCTTTGTATGATGGCTTTGTGGTTTGTTTCTTTTACTTTCGAGCTACTTTTGAAGAGATGAAGTATTGTAATGGTCCAGAAATTTGAATTCGTTATTTCCGTATTTTCCATGAACCAGATGATAATTTCAGATATGAATTGGTATCTATTCCAGCCATAGTGACTGGACCCGGGCGTTAGGTGGCAGAGCCAGTGGAGAAAGCTAAGCTGTTTGGAGAGTACTTCAGCGGGATTCACATAACTGATAGAGCCAAAAGTATCAGAGAAACACCGGAGAGGAGACTGGGACCCTCAGAGCTTCAGAAGACCCCAACGGGATATGGAGAAAACTTTCTAGAAATAAATCACCAGGGCTAGACAAGTTGGATGCCGTTTTGATCAAGAACCTCCCGAAAATCACTGGTCCAGCTGATTTACATAATAAACGCAATCCCAAAGTGGCAACATTATCCGGATTGGTTCGAGAGAGCGGAAGTCATCCCCCTCCTTAAAGCGGGGAAAAACCGAAACCACCTCGACAGCTACAGGCCCATCTCACTCCTGAGTGTGGTGGCCAAGGTGGTGGACAAGATCATCCTAAAGCGTGTTGTGGACTTTGAGGAAGAGCACGGAATCATCCCACCGGTACAGTTCGGGTTTAGGAGGGGTCACTCTACGACCTCTCAAGTAGCCCGGGTTGTCCATGTGGTGAAAGAGGCCTTCCACAGGGACCAGAACTGTTATGGTCCTGTTGGACACCAAAAAGCATTTGATACGGTCTGGATAGACGGGTTGGTCACCAAAATGGTAGAGGCAGACATGCCTTCATACCTCATTAAAGTACTAGAGTCGTACCTGTCGGGGCGGCCTTTTTGTGTAAATGTAAATGGTACTAGTTCGCCGGAACACACAGTCGGAGCGGGGGTCCCACAGGAGTCTTCGTTGTCACCGATTTTGTATTCCATGTATACCAGTGACTTTCCGACCTTCGCTCGGACGAATACGGCTATGTTCGCGGATGATACCGCGATCTATGCCCATTCGTTTTATAGCGTAGTGGCTGCCAGACAACTCCAGATTCATCTGGATCGGTTGATCATACCATATTTGGGGAAGAATAAAATCAGACTGAATCCCAATAAAACGGAGGTCGTTAACTTCACAAGGAAACGAACGAACGTGAAGATCTTTGGGAAGGTGAAGGTTGAAAATAGTCAAGTGACAGAGAAGCCCTCAGTGAGATACCTGGGGGTGCAACTGGACAGGCGGATGTATTTGCGCGGACACATATCGTTGGCGTTGCAGAGTGGAGCTGCGGCTATCAGCCTCACATATCCCCTCACTGCACGCAACTCCAACCTGTCACAGGAAAACAAGCTCAGAATTTACAAACAAGTCATTAGACCGGCAATGACATACGCCAGTCTAGTGTTCTGCAGTCATGCAAAAACTCAGTTAATGCGACTGGAAAGGCTGCAGAACAAAGCACTGCGTATCGTAACTAATAGTAATAGATACATCAGGCTCGATGAACTGCGCGAACTAGCGAATGTTGGGAAAATCACGGATTTCATAAATGAGATATCTGACAAATTTTATAGATACCACATACCCAAGAGTCCGCTTACGGCAGGTATCCTAGTATCCGAGTCAATCACCCTAGGAAACACGAGGTCATTTACCAAAATTTGGAATTATATCATGAACTGGAACAATAACCAACATGTAGTACATAGTTGTGGGAAAATTACAAATACAATTTTAATTTTGATCTAAAGTTCAACCGCAATATCAACTACAATCTTAGAAAGAGAAAATAGCTACAGGAACAACCCCAGGTTGCGGGGAATCTACAGTAAATCCATCATTTTTTTAAGCTGGTTTTTAATAACAATTTTTCCAGTATAAGAACATCATCCGTTGCGATCATAGGAAGGATAATAGGATTATAGTTTTTGCAAATACAAAAAGTCGCATACACTGAAGTAGGAGGAGCCTCAAAAATCTCAATTGTCAAGAAACCAAGGGCTAATACGTAAACTATTGGCTACCTGCTAACATCAGCAGGGGCTGCCCCTTCGCCCCCTAGGGAGGGCAAGATGGCGGTTTAAAAAAAAATTCCTCACTCCTTTGCCGAACTCCTTTCCCTCTACACCACCACCAGGAAGAGGAACAAGAAAGAAGTACCCACATGTACATTGTATATAGTAGTTCTAAGTTTAGTGATTTGTAGATATAGAAAATAAATTTTATTGATTGATTGATTGGTATCCGCCTGGATAATAATCAAAGAGTGAGGATTCCAGAAGCAGCCAGTAAACTAATCCGTTTTTCTATTTTTTTTTTCATCTTTGCAGAAATACTCCAGGTCAGATTCAATAGCTCTGAATTTCTGCTGAGTGGTTTATAATGTCCCACTGTGCAAAAACTCATACTATTGACGTTATTATATGGTAACCTAGATACATTGTTACGTTATGATTATTGTGCCCATACCGTCTCATTGACCATTTCAGAGTCGTTATATGTCCACCAACATAACAAAATCGCAGATACGTTATATAAAAATCGAATCTGATACGTCATCTGAAAGTGTTCTGTTACAGCAAAAGTACTTATATACGAGTACTCATGTACTTATAACAAGTCCTTTTTTTCACATCATTTGAAACTACTTTCTGAAGGGAAAACTACTTTCTCAAAGACTAACAACAACTGATCAGTTTTGTCTCAAGTCTCTTCTTTTAGGTTTTTGTGGATGTATTGAATACATCATCATATACCTAAGTTTATGTTTCCATCATATGCTATTGATGGATTATTAACAATTAAGTCGATACACTATCGAGCATAAAGTTTGACACAAATGATATATCCATTTGTGCCTAAGCTTCATATGCTGTGTGTTCTGTCGAGTTCATATACATAACTATAATTCATGGTCAGTTATAAATGACAAGACACATTATCAGAATATATGAATAAAAAAACAATTGAATGATTACGATGACAGCCTCAGTTTTTGGTTTTCCTCAATAATAATTGTTTCGCATGTCGTAGCCATTCCATGGCTATTTTATTGAATAGGCAATCCGAAAATATTGGGACAACTTTCCGTACTGCACCTAAAAAAATATGTATTGAAATATTTTATTAACAATGCTGTCAGAAGTATTTCTCATTACCTCGCATAAGTTCGATAATAATCCTTCTTAGTTGTTTTTTTCGAGTATTCGCCATGGGGTTTTTCCAGGCGCTACAAAAAATATAGAAATACTTATGTGTTTCTAGTGTATTTGCTTGTGTCGATCCATATATCATGTTGAAGTTGAGAGTTGTGATACAATTCAAATGTATTACCGTATTGTCCATGATGATATAGATACCTGGGGCCATAAATATATCTATATATAGTTTTCAATCGTCTTAAGGATATTTTCTGTTGATTCTTGGAATTAGGGTGCAAAATTTCCTGCAAAACTGATGCCACAAACGAATCAAACCATCATATTGAGATTTTATCAATCATCCTCCTGGTAGAAAATAATATGATGATGTGACATAACTTTTTTTTCACATATTGATTTTTTTGTAGATAGGTGATAAATACCATCGATAAGTTGATCACCCAGAGAAACTCACTAAGTAATATAGACCCGGCACAAGAGATCGATAAACGATAAATGAAATACCGCCATTTATTGGTTTCGTGCACATTTGACAGATAGTCGACATTGGAGGAACAACAATCTCACTTTTCCGATTTTTTTATGATGGAGAGTTGAAAATTTTTACCGATTTCAAAAAGAATTCAGTAGTTGGATTACATTGTTTGATTAGTAGATGATCATGCCTTCATATTGTGCTGTTGAGAAATGCAAGATATTTTTTCTCTTCATACCGTTCTTGGTATAAACTTGAATAATATTTTATCAGGTCCATTGTCCCAATATTCCACTCGAAACACAATGAAAACACTAAAAATTTCGAATAAGCGTTCTTTAACAAGCGGAAATGTGAGATTGTTTTATCTCCAATGTCGACCATCTGTCAAATGTGCACGAAACCAATTTGAGGTTAGGTTAGGTTATAGCAGACAAAGATAAAACACAAGACCAGATGAGATCGTTTTTGCAACGAATCAGTTACGTCATATTTCTTAACCATGTATCTTCGACGTCCCCATGGTATTGAAATGTTCTGAAACCAGAACATCCGAAAGATATTAATAAGACACATTGCTATAAAAAAATTATCAAGATGTTTTAAAGATGTTTCAAAGTTCGTTTGGTACGAAATGAAGCTTTGGTGATTTTTCGAGCTGTATTATAATAACATCGCAATATTACGTCTCCATAACTTATAAATTATGTTTTTTCAGAAATGTTGTCACGGGTACGAAAATTAAACGTTAATAAACCTCGTGCGGGTATGTTTCTTGCTCACTGGGGTTGGTCAAATGAATTATTCGAATTCTCGACCTCGAACGCCAAACACAACTTTGTAAAAATAAAAAAAAAGTGCAAAAAAACCGCGAATTTCCCGACCTTTTCAGTTTCCGTCGATTTTCAGTTTTCATCAAGTTTTAGTTTTAGATAATAACTATTTCGAATGTTTCCAAAGTGAGTTGAATTTGCTACAATTTGAGGGCAAAAACCGTCTCTCAAACACAAAAGTTTTCAATATACAACTTTTAAAAATTTATAAATTTTTTTGCGCTTGAAAATTTTTAACAAAATTTTGTAGGTCTGTGGGAAATTCGACTCCTTGAGTTTATTTCCCACGGTCAACAGAAACAATTTTTTTTCTCAAATTGTGGCTAATTCAGTCTCTACTTCAAAAACGTTCGGAGTACTTAATATCGTAAAACTAGTCCTTCATGGATGAAATCGCCAAAAACTGAAGAAAGGTCGAGAATTTCGCGGTTTTTTGAACTATTTTTGAATATTTACAATTGATGATCGATGGATGTCACAGCTTTCCAAATAAGTCATAATATACAGGGTGTTCCGTTACGAAAAACTGAGTTTCAGTTCTCCGGAGAGCCTCCCTGTATGCTGAAACTGAGATTCGATTCATCGGCAGAATACTCAATGGACTTATGCAGCCACTACCCAAATTGCAATATTTTGTAAATTTGCATTGTGAAAAAATCGTTATTTTCAATGGTCAGGTTTTGCACCAACATTTGACAAAATAATTTGTATCGCGAAAACGGTCACAGGCAGATGGAATTATCAGGAAAGTTATGAGAAATCCTATAAGGATTCCAAAAATGATATGGTATACGATATGATTCGAAATAACAAAGTAGCTACTACTTTCTGATACAAGTGGCAACACTGTATAGATTAAAATATTCCAGACGGATAGAGCATGTTTGATTATCCACGCCCACAAATTTTCGAAATGAACGAAAGAACAGATTTTCGTTCTCCAGATACTTCTAATGTTGCATCCACCGTAAAAGACTGTGTACATCATAGCCTCCCCCCCATTACCGCTATCCCAGAGGTATGCAAAGAAGGAACCAAATACGAACATGCCTGCTTTCTCCCAATGACCTACATCACTTCCTAAACGTACAACCCGACAATTTTCGTTTCTAAACCGGATATATATAGGATAGGATATATAAATAAAATGTCCACGGACAGAATAAACGAAAACAGAAAAAAGATCTTATAATAATGAATGCATTAAATACTGCCAAGGTATGTACCAATTCATTATATCAACTTGACAAAAATATTCACATTAAACATCAATAATAATAATAAATTCTGATGACATAACTAATTTTCCCGAATATGTAGAGAGAAAAGAAGGCCGAAGAAGTCCCCGGCCAGGGACGAAACGTTGCAATTAATGTTCTGGAATATTAGATATATTCTATCTAGAATCCAATATCCTATAAAGCTCCCCCAAATATATATATATATATATATATATATATATATATATATATATATATATATATATATATATATATAATAATAATAATAATAATAATCGTCTTTATTGTTTTTCAGTACTGGGCACATACAATTTTGGTTCAATAAACAATTTAATTTCTGAAATTACAGAAGGCGAAGTTCATCTTATGTAACACAAGTGCTAATAAGTTGTTCTTCCACTCAACCTCAAAAGTATTCTACCTATTCTAAGACAAAAAAAAAACAGATAAGAGTTGAGGGAAAAATTAGGGGACACCAATTATTCAAATGATGCTGGGAAAGACGTACATTGCTGAAACTTATTTTGGTTGATATGAGTAGAAATTTATATGGTAATTTATAATAAAAGTTGGTTTTCTAACAGAATGAGTTTGAATTTTTTTCGTAAAATTGAAAGTTTTGAATTTTTAATTTCTTTTGGTAACAGGTTAATCACTTGGCATATATTATAACTAAATGATCGCTTGAAAAATTCTGTTTTAAAACTAGGTGGGGTAAGAGTACCTTTTTAAATCTGATATTCAGATTATGAATATCGGTACGAAAAGTGATTTTCCTGTACAGGTAGGGCGGTGTTTTAGTTAATATAATTTTTTGATATAAATTAGCAGCATTTAATTTTCGTCGGTTTTCCATTTTCTGATACCGTGAATGAGCCGAAGACATGAATTCTGCACTTTCTGTATTCTCTGAGCATACTGTTTAGTTAAACATGGGCCATATAAGGTATCCGAATAATTGAAACGTGATAAAACTAGTGCATCACAGAGAGTGGTTTTCGTCTGTTTTGAGAGTACGTGTCTGTTTCCATATATAAGTTTTAAAGAAGAATATGCAAGTTGTATTTGTTTGTTTATATGTTTGTCGAACCGCAAGTCGGAATCGATTAAAATTCCAAGACTTTTGGATTCATTTGTGGGTTGTAGTGAAACATTATCAACCATAATTGTGAGAGATTCGCTTGCTTTTTGGCGATTAACTTTTGATCCGAAAATAATGATATTCGATTTAGTGGCATTTAATGATAGACAGTGGTCTCTTGCTGACTCAACGAACGACTCGAGATCATTATTCATAAGTGTGCATGCATTTTGTATACATTGAGGGGAAAAACTGTAATAGAGTTGAGTGTCATCGGCATAAAGGTGAATTTTACAATGTTCTAGACAGCGTAACATATTTGATGAATAAATTGTGAACAACAATGGACCCAATATAGAACCCTGTGGCACTCCTGACTTAAGTTTCAAATAGTTCGAGAAGATTCCATCCTGGCATACTTTTTGTTCCCTGTTTTTGACATAACATTCAAGAAGTCTAATTGCGCTCCCCGATAGTCCCACATAATGTAATATCGCTAAAAGTAGATGGTAGTTTAGAGTGTCAAAGGCTCGACTGAAATCAAGAAGTACAAGTACCGAACAGAGGCCCCTATCTGTAGCCCCAATAATGTCATCCACGATGTGCAGCAGAGCAGTGGCGCAACTATGACCTTTGCGGAACCCAGACTGTGTTTCCGGTAGTAAAGAGAACTTAGAGAGATGAGTTCTTAGCTGTTCTTCAACTGCTCGTTCAAAGATTTTTGATAATGTTGGTAGGACACTAATTGCACGTAAATCTTTATATTCAGTTGGGTTAGATTTTTTGGGTGATACTCTCACCAGTGCTCTCCCCCACATCGCTGGAAATACGTTATTGGTTAAACAAAAATTTACTATATGGGTGATATATTGTACGATATGGGGACAACACATTTTAATCAGTTTAATGTTTATATCATCACAACCTTTAGCATTCGATTTTATGTTACATATAATTTTATATGTGAATAAATCATTTATTTCCTGGAAAGCAAATTCAGGTTCCACTAGATGGTTTTCCTTATAAAAAGTTATTAAATCTTGAGGTGGCTGCATGTTAGGTATAGAGTTAATGAAAAAGTTATTTAATTCATTTGGGTTACTTAGATTATCTGGAATTTCAATGCGTTTTTCGGGTAAAATACCATTTGATTCAATGTTCTCCACATTTCCTTATTATTTTTTGAGTTCCCTAGCCGATAACTGAAATATGCCTTTTTTTCCCTCTGAATAGCCTTATTTATATAGTTCCTAATGTCTTTATAATATTGCAGCCGCCCCTCGGTTCTATTTCTTTTCAAAGCTCTCAGTGCTTTATCCCTAGTGGACATCATTTGCTTTATGTTAAATGTTAGCCAGGGTGCATTGGGTTTGGTGACTCTGGAAGTAGTGTAGGGAGCATGTCGATCAAATAAATTTTGAAGAATATTTATCAGAAAAGAAATTTTTTCATCGATGCTATCTTGATCGTAAATTTGGAAAAATGGCATATTATATAGGTCTCTTTGAAAAAGTTCTTCATTAAAATTTTTAAAATTCCTGTAGGTACACATTTTTGTAGTCCATTTGTCCTCATCAACTTTCAATTTGCAATAAACTATGAAGTGATCAGAGATACCGTTATTATCAATGACACCCCCCTCCACTACAGAGTTCTCGTTAACTATAATTAAATCCAATAGTGTTGGCTGTTTTTACCTATTCTTGTAGGCATGTCAATAATTTGCGTCAAATGAAAAATATTCATAACTGATAGAAGATTATCTACATGAGAATTTCCGAAATCCAGGACATTAATGTTGAAATCACCAGTGCAAACAATTTGATCTACAGTAGAATGAAAATAACTCAAGGTATCTTCAAATTCCTCTATGAACAATTTTTCATCCTGTAAAGGTGCCCTGTATATAACACCTACTGCAAAAGTTGTTTTTTGAATAGAAAATATCACCCATAATTGTTCGCAGAAAAGGTTAGGCTGACAGATGGCTTCACTTTTCAATTTATTTGAAACATATATACAGACCCCACCGCCTCGACTCTGTCTGTCCTTCCTAAATAACTTGTATCCAGTAATATTTATCAGATGATCCTGTATTTCTGCTTTCAGCCAGGACTCACAAACTGTAAAAATATAAAAAAATTCCCGTGCTATAATATTTTTAACCTCTAATAACGATGGTATCAGAGATCTGACATTCAACCCGCCTATTTTCAAATAATTCATATCAAATTATTTCAATTTCCTATACTTAGACAAAAACGATTTTATTTCAGCAATGTACGTTTTTCAAGCTAAAAAATAAATTTAAAAATGAATATAGTAACAAAAAGTAAAAAACAAAAAAAAATCAGAAAAGGAACGATCCTAATCTCGCTCCTCACTAAAAGTTAACAAAAACAATAAATGGGCAAGAACAATTCGTGGGCAAGAATCAGCTGCACCCATGCTGTCGACGAATATTTCAATTTAAATTTATAAAGTTGAAACTTGGAATTATAATAGTTGAATTAGCTTTGAAGTAAAAAGTAAATGATTCATATTCGAGATACATTGTAATTATCAAAATCATAAGTATTCTTTGAGGAAGAAGAAAGAAAAATATGAGAGAAAAATATGAGAGCGAGGAAAGATAAATATTCAGTTGAAAAGTCTATCAAGATCACCTGAGGAGTTGATTTTGAATACGTTTGCTCCTTCGTTGATTTTACTGAAAATAGTACCATGGTTGGTCCATACTTTCCCATCTTTTCCAAGTCTTCTAATGGCGGCCATGAGAATTTGACGCTGCTGATTTGTTAGATCCTCCCTGATAAGAATTCCAGTGTTTTTTAGAGATTTCTTATTTTGGTTAACCTCATTTTTGTAGTGGTTCGTAGTGAATCTCACAAAAATAGGTTTGGGTAGATATATATATATATATATATATATAGAAGAAGGGTGGTCTCGTGACTGGACTAGTTGAAAATAACTATGAATTTGAAATAAACTTTGTAGAAAGGATATTTCTTGAGGTTGCAGTCAATATATATATATATATATATATATATATATATATATATATATATATATATATATATATATATATATATATTGTTATGATATGGTATATATGTCAAAAAAAAAGAAAAAATAGAGCACAATGATATTTAAAAACTGCATAAATACCTGCTATGATTGTTTTTATAATTTTTTTCTGTACGATTTGCATCTTGAAAACCTTTGGCCATTTTCTAGTCAAAGCAGATAATTCAAGAAGGTGGCAGTAGAGTTTTTCTATTATCATCATTATGTTTGATAAGTTCATTCTATTGGCACAACCTACAAAAATATACAAATCCAAATTTAGAAATAAATATTCAGAATTCAACTAAACATTATATTTATATACAAGAAACACCCTGTATACAAAATTAGACATGACAGGCAAATACCAAATTATCTTCCTTTTAAATGATCAAGATAATGAAATTTGGGAACAGAAAAATGGTACATGGGAACTTTGAAGGAAATTTAGTAAATTTGAAAATAAAATATGTATAATAGGTAGGAAGTAGAATAATGTGTTTGAATCAAAAGTGCTAATAGTAAAAATTGAGATAAGATAACAAAAAATTATGGTTACCAAGGAAAAAAAAATAAGCGTAGAGAAGAAAAATAAAAATGAAAAGGAAAGCATATTAGAAAATTTTATGATCGATTTGATGGGGAAAATGCCAAAAACTGAAGTATATGGAAAACATTAATACATGCAATCAGGTCAGAATCAAATCGGAACAAAGGACTATCAAGAAACTACTCACCAGGAATTGGAGGTCAGATTTCCAATATTTGACTTCATTCAGGAGGCTGAACATTTGGAAAACATCCACATGAACTCTTCACAGAATATCCCAGGATTTGTGTGAGTGCAAAGCATAACTCATAACAGGTACTTTATCTACATAAAGTGAATAGAGTGATAACATTCATCGAACAGCCACGTTGTGTTTGGTTTATTGACAAGAATACATAATTTTGAGTGGCAATTTCCTTCTTCTATTCACCACAAATTACTGAATATAACCTATAAATATTTATTTAAGAATATGTTCATTTTGCGCATGATCAAGTTTTCGAATGTTTCCAATTTTGATCGGTTGGAAAATATAATCAGAATAAGGTAGATATCTCAGAAATAGGTTGGTTTCAAGCAATATTTTCAATAAAAAACAAATATCTAACTTTTTCCGGACTCCTTATTTATTATTCGACAATATTACAATCAATATATCAAATATGAACAGTATTCTGACATCAAGCGAAGGAGTAGATGGCGCTACTGCAATCCTTCTGAGATTGGGAAAATCATGTCTCCAGGCGTATCGACTGAGCTGCAAAGAGGTAAAAAGATACATTAAATAGGTGGTGAAGTGTACAGAAAAAGAGGGCATATGATTAGTGTATGTCACAAAAATTCAAATAACATTCTAACACTCAAATATACGAACATAACTATATATATATATATATATATATATATATATATATAATTAACAAGCATACTTTCTACAATCCTATGACGAGATTTCTCCTTCGTCTTGCAGTGCAAGAACACCTGTTGCATTCACCTAGTTACGGTTCTGCCAATTTGTAGTAATACAGACGAGAAGTTCTTCAGAATCGCGGAAAACAATATTCCTGGAACTCTGAATGAAGTTATTATTTCAATTTATTCGACTTTCATTTCGTTGGGAAGATGAAAAGAAAGAGGATTTTCTATTTGTTATATCTTGTCGAGAAAAAGTGGTATACAATGTTTTCTGCACTCAGCGTTGTAACTTTATTTGGAGTCGTTTCATTGTAAACTTGATTGGTTCAGACGAGGTTTTCCACGAGAATTGATTCAGACAAAAGGCAATGAGTCTGAATTTATCAAGTGACAACAAAATGCAGGGTTGTGCAATACTGCGCAAGAGTCCAATTGCTCGGGTTCTATACACGATTATTTCTTTCACGTATCCCCATAAAAAAAAACATTTCAGTGAGATCTGGGTATCTAGCAGGCCATCAAGTGGGTCAGTTTTTCCCAATCCCTCGAAGTGCGTAAGTATTGTTCAAGTGCTCCCTTACTTAACTCAAATAATGAGGTGGAGCATTTCAGGAAGATTAATCAACAATTGTGGCAGATAATTCTCGAAAAAATGTAGATAGACAGCTCTTGTCAAGATACCATCGAAGAAATGCGATCCTTATACATGTTCCCCAATGAATCCGCCCCCAAACATTTATTGTCCATCTGTGCTGGTTATCAACTTGCCTGAAGAAATGGGGATGTTCTGTTGCATAATAATGCAAAACACACGAAAGCTCATGATATGTTAATGGCACCTAGGAATGTGTGTCGGTGGAAATGAGCAACTAAATTTTCAAATTCAATAAATGAAAAACGGCTAGAAATAGCCTGGGTGTACATAAAAAAATATTCGCATCCTAATCCTACATCACATCACACCTCGAAATGAGGTGAGGAATCTGTCTTATTCTGACTCACCCTATATATATATATATTTTTTTTTTTTCAACTTTAGGTTAATATATAATGTAAATAAGTAAAATGCCTATTTTAAAGTTGTGATTCGGTGTTCTCTTGATCATAGAAGAGGACGTATGCTCCTCCACTTACAATGGATTTCGGTGACAGCGGTGATACTCTCGAGTCATTGTACTCGTGCCATGTGCCTGCGTAAGGGTGCCTACAGTACGCCGTGTAGTGTCCGTTAAGAGTTGTTCCGCTATGGTTTGATACAGCATACAAGTTGTAGCGACACGGAGCTGCGTTATCTAGTGCATAAGTACTCATATCTAATCCATCGAGAGGAAAGTCAATGAAGACATTTAGTTTTCCTTTGAATCTATCCTTCTGCGAAAATCTTTTCAAGTGAATTACTAAAATTTTGGGGAATTTAAGTATAGATAATGACTTCGTGCATTTTCTCCTTTTCTTACATTTAGAACAAGTGGGTTTTCCGTCATCATCCAAAATTTCTTCCCTAGTAAACGAGTCTAAACATTGTGACAGACTGAGCTTGCCAGTAATCTGTGGAATAGGGAGTGAAAGGTCCCAGAATGGGTCAAAAGTGACAGAACAATGGCCACAGAAAGTACATTTCAACGATGATTTTAGTTGACCAACAAAGTTATCGACAATTTTTGAGTTGTCCATTCTAAGATATCTTGACCAAGACTCTTTTGCCTTTTCATTATCGCTCAAATTTTCATCGATTTCTATGAACGTAGGTTTAGGCCTTTCTCTTACTCATGAAGACCTTCCAATAAATATCTGAAAAATTCCTTGGCATCCTGTTGAGCATCACCCATAAAACGAGGTGCAAATCTTTGTATCTGGTTTTTCAAAGAAACAGTGTTAACCACCACATGAGACGAATCTTCTGACCAAAGTTTTTTTACCACTTCTTCAAATGCTTTTATCAAAGAACCCTTCATACTTGATATGCTTGTGTTGATATCCTTCAAATGTTCGTTTTTTCTCAGATACTCGAGCAACCATCTGGTATTCGATAAAGATTGTATTGCGCTATTCATAAAGCAAGTATTGCCAATGTTTTTCAAACCATTAAGACCGAGAGTTTTGGAGCTTCCAAGCACAAGTGGTTTCATAGAGTTGAAACTGAGGGAGATGCGCTCACCGCTACTGCTATCTTCAAAGGAATAGTCTCTTAGGCGATGATCATTGGAATTCGATTGGAGGCTGCTTGAAATCGAGTTGGGTAAAGATATGGCAGATCGCGCTATTTTTTTGGAGGTGGATGAATCCAAATTATACTTTTCAGGTATTTGGCTCCGAATATTAGACCTATGGATACTACTTGACATGTTAATTTTTTGTGGACGAATAAATATATCATCCAAACGTTGAGTAGCGGTAATAGAACCCAGAATTGACGAACTTTCACTATTGGATATCGAGCTATATTGAGATATTTTCTTTTTAGAATGTGGATTGTAGAAAAATTCATCCAAATGACGTCCAACTGGAATGGTTCCCAACACCGAAGCTGCATTACCTCTTTGATAGGCGATGCTGATGCGTTGAAGGAGAAAGCTGGTGGATCTCCTATCATTGGTCACTTGGAAAATCTTTCTACCAATCTCTTCAATGAATTCCGTTGCTTGGAGGCCAAATACTCCGTAGGTTTCAATAGCTACAGGGTAGAAAATGTAGAGATTTCTCAGGTTTTGATATTTCTTTATCTTAACTTTCTCTCCATTTTCTGCAGCTGCACCCTTGCGAATGGAGGTTGAGTTCAAGTGTGATGTGGCCATAGTGTCCATACAAGTAAAATCCCATACCACTGGTTTACCAAATTTCCAAGGAATTAATGTCATTCCATCTGATCGTTTTCCATCATCACGACTGACACCTGATGGCTCTAAGATAGCTGGAATTTTGGCAGTTATCAAAGCTCTCTTTATCAAGTCATTGACTGCATCATGGCGGGACCTACGACCAGCGCTAAATTTGCAACTCAAACCATGAACCCCAGATTCATCTACTTCAGCACCACATTTGCAATTGTGACGGACACAAATTGAAGAACCCAGCCGAAGTCCAACAGAAATTCTGAATGTTTCATTGTCAAGAAGATTACCCAAAGAAGAAACTGGTAATGCATCGAGCCACGCACCTGATTCCTTTGAAGACACTGCATTGAGACGAGCCTTCTGAGATGTAGATACAGCTGTTTCAAACAGATTATTCAAATTCAATTTCAAGAGCGGACGATCCCATGCACTTTGCATTTTCTTATCCGTACCTTGCAGAGGGACATTGACTTTAGAAATCCACAATCTTTCGCCTTCTTCATAGAAAGAATCTATCAATCCAAAAAAATCTGATGGGAGTATCGAGTTCACCAAATGAGAAACACCATTTAAGGAAGATAAAAATGCTGGTAAGGTGAGTGATGATGCCAAACGAATACTCAATCCCCCCATTTTCACAGGAAGCGTTGCTTGAAGCCAATTCTCGTTACGAAATTGATTATTTGTTATCGATTCGAGAGTACTTTCCATCAATTCATCGAATTTCTCTAACTCTAAATCACCATGCCATGTTGGAGAACATCTAAGTATATACATAAGTTTGGGTAATGCCAAACAGTTTTTTAATAGGAAAAAAGCAGCATGAGCTGGAATTTCTTTGAGCCGTGAAGATATTAGTGAGAGAGAGAGTCTGTTTTATCTTTGATACATGTAGAAAGAGCCTCAAGAGTAACAGGTGCACCAAGAAGTACAAAATCAGATTCTATTAATAATTTCAAACCAGGAATGAAATAGACGAACTCATCGAAAACTTTTTGATTTGGAACATCAAGAAAGAAGATTTCACATTTATTGGTATTCAATTCGATACCAATTTCGTTCAAATTGGAAATTTTGTATTTCAAATCCTCCAAAATAACATTTTTCTCTCCTCCTATGGAACCATCATCGAGATACCAACCGTTGAACTCGCTCTTGATCGACTTGGTCAAATCGTCGGATATAGCATCCTTGACTTTGACTATCATTTTCCTATTGCTGAGAAAGTCCACAGTCCAATCCAAGAAAATTCCTCTGAATCCAACATTGTACAATTTATTCTCGATGAACTTTATGTCTTAACTATCGAAGGCACGCGATAGGCCGAAAAACAGACCTGCCACGTGCTTTCTTCCATCTAGTTGCACGTAAACATGCTCAAAAAGATTGCAAGCAGCAGTTTGTGTTTATCTGTCTGCTCGTAATCCATGTTGGTGTGTGGTTATGAGCCCGTTGATATTTAAAAAATGTATCATCCTACTATGAACAATTTTTTCAAAGATTCTAGAAACAACACTCAGCACTGATACTGGTCGATAATTGGATAGGTTTTCGGGATCATTTTTCTTGTGAATTGGGATAACTTTAGCAAATTTAAGTGACGATGGAAACTTGCCTTCTATAATCGATAGATTTATAAGATGACTCAAGTGATTTGATATGGATTCATCAGGTCGAGTAATGTTGATATTCATTATATCGAACTATTTTTCACTGTTAGCATGTTCGGAAATGCAGAAAACCGCTTTTTCTGCTTCATCTGGAGGGAAGTAGTATACACTTTCGCAGATTTCGTGAAGTTTTTCAGTTTCTTCAGCTTCTGCATCGTACACTTACTTAGGCCCGGTATTTTCACCTCAGGTTATCCTTGGAATAAATTAACCAATGGTCAGAATGTGCTTTTGCTAATCAGTAAACGTTAAAAAAAAGCATATTCTAGGCGAGGATCAATTTATTCCCAGTAGAACTGGAGGTGAAAATACCGGGCCTCAATGAACTGTTGTTATCTATTTCATTTGTCTTTCCACGTTTTCAATAGATATTTGTGTAACTATTGCAAAGAGTGTATATTTATGCACGACCGGGCGTAAAGTAGCACTTTAGCGCCCGGATTTGCAGGCGTAAAGTAGCACTTTAGCGCCCGGATTTGCGGGCGTAAAGTAGCACTTTAGCGCCCGCAAAATACTTTATCGCCTGGCGGGCGATAAAATCGTTGAACAGGCGCTAAAGTGAATTTCAATCTCATATCGATAGAAATCTATATTCCGATGGATCATATAATCAAACCCAAAACATTATTAACAATAATATAACGAAAACAATGAACATAAATTAATTCACAAAATGAATTATAACCAAATATTGACAATACAATTAGAACAGTTATCTATGGAAATATTTGGATTTGTTGTTTTCTGTTGTTGCAGAAAGTTACTGATTTCAACTGATTCCTCATTACTAGAAGTCTGAAGAGAATGCATGTTATTATCTAGTGTTTCAGAGTAGTGAGCAATATTTTCAGATTGTCTGCAATGGCTAGTAGAAGGCTCATCATTTTCTACAACTTTCTTAGCAATCTTCAGCTTATTTGCAACTGAATTTTCAATATAACCTTCCGCAACAGTCGTCGACTTCCACCCACCATGTCTTTTAATGTTGATTATATTCTCGCCTGCATCTGCTAACATAGTTGCTGAGGAACGTCTGAAGCAGTAACCAGTATATTCTTTCGTATTAGAAATACCTAGGTGAGTGGCTATTTTGAATGGTATGCTTTTGATCATTCTGATCTCGCAAGGAATAATATTTTTTGTAAATATCCAAATAACTTGGCAATTTCTATTCTATATCGATTACAGTGAATACTCGATCTATCTTCGTTTTGGTTTCTCGTATAGGTAGTTATGAGTAAGAATGTCTCGAAATCTTGAATGTCGTCCACTGTGATATTTGCCAATTCTTCGCGGCGACATGCTCCACAAATACCAAAAATCAGTGCTACCCAATAAATTCTCAGATTAACATACTGAACATTGAGAAAACATGAAATAAGAACTTACTTTCATCATAAGATACAAATCGTCTGGTGCTTCCCTCAAAAATAACTCGATTTCTTCTCTGCTTAGAATCTTCGATTTCTTTGGTTTATAACCATCAAATTTTCGTTTCAAAAAAGCTATCAATCTTGCGTATCTACTGATATCTATATTATCATGTACATTTAAAGTAGCTTTCAGCATGGAATAATATGACCACATGGTAGAGGGCTCACAATATTCAGATTTTTCCAGAAAATAGGCAAGAAGTACAGTCTCTGTGTATTTCTTATTTTTTAGATTTTTTCCGTTGCACCACCTCACGAATTCTTCATACACCTTGTCGTATATTTTCTTGGATATACTTGGCAATAAACTCAATTTTGCATCCTCAGCTGCTTTACTTATTTCTGGTGGAGTACAATTCACACTTCATTCGTCGCTTGAATCCATTTCAAAATCAGTAATAAATTATCTGTGATCACAAAAATTGACAGCAAATATGGCTACTAGCCTATATAATCTTATTTCGAGAAATTGACTGAGTTGCCATGGTAACATTCATTCCATAACTTCTTGATTTATTCTGTTTCCAATATGATATGAATATACATCCTCACGGCAGCCTTGATGTATTTTTATCATGTTCTAGATATAAAGAGGTATCTATCTAAATGACATCAAATATACCGATCGTGCATGAACTTTGTATGTATTTCGGGCGTAATTTGCTTTCATGGACCTAGGCGTGTTAATATTACTTACACGCTGCGGTCCATAAAAGCCTATTTTACGCCCTTGATACATAAATAACTATTTGGCACATGATGCACACAACATTTTTTCTACGATCGAATTGAATGTGTTTTTATTTCAAATTATATTGAAGAGTATTTTACAATACTAGAAATATAACTAATTCTTAGAATAGTTCTTACATCAACATGAACAGTAAAATGTTATTTTTATAAAATTTGTTATTGACTTTTTTGAGTCAATTTCTATTTTAATATCACCGTTAGAGCAATTTGATGGACAAACTTCATTTTCAGCATTTTTTTGAATTTTGTTTTCGCTTTTGCTTGTGGGGGTCTTAAACATAGAGCCAGAGAGCATGTGCGGTTTCATTTTTCGGGAGTGCATTTATAAGGGGTGTTCCATTTAAAAAAAACGAGAAAATTTAAAAAGTTGAATGAATATCACAGGGTCATGTTTGCAATTATTTCTCACCTATTTTGCAGCATTTCGATGCAAAATGAGAATGGACATTTTGTAGTACTATACTTCTACTTGCAAAATTGACATCGGACCACCTATGACGTATCCAGGCTTGCTCCAATAGAGTTAATTGAAAAATTCAAATTGCAATTATGCAAAAACTAATGATCCGACATTGCCTGAGTTTTCTACACATGAAGTACTGATCAATCCCTACTATGTCGCTTCAACATTAAAACTGGCGGTTTTATGAATTTTTGAAAAAACGCCAATTTCTACGATTTTTCCAGAATTTTCCCGTTACCAATAATCCGATCGAGTCGTGTCAGAGATAATTTTTTTCGCATATCGAGTCTCTGCAATTCGTCCACACGAGATTGCTCCATTAGTTTTTATGTTACAAGCAAAAAACACAAGTTTTACCTCTTAATTGTTTATAACAAATTAAGCAATGATAGTTGTGAGTAAGAAATATAACAGGATATAACTACGGATCGTCTTTCGTATGACGGCACAGTCGGTTTCCTGGTAACATTTTCTCCACCATTTTCTGCTCTATTGATTGGTCTATGAGCGAAATACTTCGTCATCTGATCAATTGTTGTTCAGTCCATAGCTTCGTGCCTGATATTTGGAAAGTATCACAAGTCATCCTAGTCGCAAAAAATAATCATCCCTCTGATATTTCTCATTTTCAATCAATTAGTATACCGCCGACCGTATCCAAAATCCTGAAAATAAAAGCCTTGGACCAACTGAATAACTATCTTGAACTCTTCAAAGATATTGTCACCAACTGTTCTTTGACAACTACCTGAGCAAAAAAGACAACAATCCATAATCAATGGCAACATATCAAGTTGCCGTCCCATATTGTAAGTGCATTACCACAAGGTAGTCAATTAGGGCCATTACTATTTTATATACACGCTTTATTAGCTTCACCTGTATGTATGTATGTATGAATGTAGGTAATGGAATTTTTTAAATTTATTTTCACCCACTTCCAGACTTCCGAATCATTTTGAATTTTGCATACGTATTGAGAACCCATGACAATACAATAATTTCATAGCTATGACGTGGTATTTTCATCAATTTCGTAAAAAAAAAAATTTCGAAGATATAGGAGTCCTGTTCCGCCTAGAACCTGGACAGCCTTGTGAAAAATCGCTCCGAAGTTAATTAGTGATTTAAAAGCGTTATCCCCGATGAGTGGGGAACGAACACCCTTTGCATACCCAATTGGAGATTGAACCTACAAACAACCTAGTAGAAATCGACAACTTGCTGGAAATTGCAATAGGGCCTGCAAGGAATCGGTGCTTGCAGGAATCGGTTCTCTCTCGAGAGCCGATCTACTGGAAGTACTGGGAACTTTTCTTGCCTCCATTGGAGATGACCTGATCATAATCCCAGCAGTACCTTCTCTATTATCAGCTAGAACCAAGGAGAATTATGGCTCAAGTGAGCATGCTACGGAACGTTCCGATTAAATCAAATAAAACAAAATGGATTGATCAGGAAATAAAAAAATCAAGCGAAAACTTGAAGGACCTTTTCATTTTGAAAAATGAGTTTCATGAACTGTCTGAGTTATACAGAGAGTCGAAGAAACAACACTTCCGTCTTTTAGAAAATAAAAAGAAATATTTTTATCAAAATGTAATAAACAATTCTGACAATCCAGGTAAATCCACATGGAAAATAATTTCTGAACTTACTGGTAAAAAAATATGAATTATCGTAATATCAACTTAAACTACGAAAATGATAAAATCAATGATCCAACAATCATATGTGATCTCCTCAATACAATCTTCCAGGAAGCTCCAATAAAATTACGAAGTGAAATTAGTGATCATTCTATAATTCTAATAATACTAGTCTCCGGAACGTACAAGATTTTAAAGACTCAATGTTCTTATCGCCATTCTCAACAAACGAGCTAATTGATTTACTCAAAACGAAACTGAAAAACAAAAGCTCTTCAGGGCCAGACGAAGTACCAATGTTTTTATTGAAAAATATTATCAGTACTGTTTCTGAACCATTGACTTTCCTAGTAAATCTTCCATTCACTGATGGCAGGTTCTCAAGTGCTCTGAACATTGGGAAAGTTATTCCAGTTTATAAAAAAGCTGTCCTGAAGCAATAGAAAACTATAGACCCATCACCCTAAGTCCCAGTTTTTCCAAGGTTTTTGAATATTGCTTCTTGGAAAGGTTACTCAAGTATTTGAATAATCTCAACATCTTGTCAAATAGGCAAGACGGCTTCAGATCCGTAAAGTCAACAAGTACTGCACTCTATCAGTTTTATAGTGATATAATCAACTATATAGATAGAAATAAATATCCTATAGGTGTTTTTTGTAACCTGAGCCGTGCTTTTGACTGTGTGGACCACAATGTACTATTTTCTCAACTTTACGACTACGGTATCAGGGGTGTTTGCTTGGACTGGATAGAGTCCTTTACTAAAGCAAGGCTTCAATATGTCTCAATTAATCACCAGGATGAAGATTCAATTCGATCTGTCCTCTCATCTCGACTCAAAATTGACCTCGGAGTCCCGCAGGGCTCGATATTGGGCCCCATTCTTTTCATTTTATATGTTAACGAGATAAGTAATATCCTACCAGATATAAAAGTCACAAGTTATGCTGACGATACAACCCTCTTACTCTCTGGTGAAGACAGTGTCAGCCAAAAGGAAACCTGTGAAAATGCAATGGATAAACTGAGTCAATGGTTCCAAGATCACTATCTATATTTCAATACAGATAAAACTAAATTAATGCATTTTTACACAGCGCAAAAGTCTCTGGAAAAAATTGAAATATCTCACAATGGCGCAGTTGTTGAGTTTCATGAAAGTGAAAGATTTTTTGGGTCTAAATATCGACTCCTGCTTAAACTGGAACAAACATTGCACCGTGTTAGGTGCCAAACTCGCATCTCTGCACTATATGTTCGGAAATATGAAATCTATATTGGAAAAGCATCAACTGGTACAGTTGTATTATGCTGAAGTTGAGAGTCGGTTAAGATATGGAGTGTGCCTCTGGGAAGACTCATCATTTTCTCAAAATGTTTTTGTCAAACCAAAAATTCTAAGAATCATAGATGGTCTGAAACAAGATGAATCTTGTCGAGAGTCTTTCAAAAAACTGAGAATTATCAGCTTGACTGCACTTTATATCTTTGAGATATGTGTTTTCGTCAAAAAGACTGAAATCATGTTTTGTGAAAATAAGGATCTACACCAGTATAATACCCGAAATAAAAATGATCTGCATCTTCCCAAGAGCCGTGTGAATATCACATATAACGCTCCTGAACGAATTGGCTCAAAAATTTTCAACCATATACCACTATCTATGAAAAATATTGAAGGTGAAAAGACGTTCAAATATCAGTTGAAAAGCTATCTAACAAACTTATGTCTATATAACATGAATTAATTTTTAATTGGAATGTAGTGATTTTCTCTTTTGTCTTTTCTTTCATTTTAAACAGATTTGACAATATTTTATTTGTCTTTTTATATATGTATTAGTAATTAGTAATTTTACTCGCCTATTTACACTTCCACACTGACTTTTTCCTATACAATGTATATTGTCCAAAAAGAAATAAAAAACTTTTGACTTTTGACTTGACTATTCCTCCTACCGTATTTCGTAGAAGTTGTAGAATCGTAGTCCCTAATGCCTCAGCAGTACTCATAATATGAAAATTCCGAACAAATTTGAACAACTGTCATCCATGTCAGAAGGTGAAATGCTTGTAATTCTGCTTCAGTTCAGGAGCTTTTTTTGTCAATGACTTTATTCTTATTATTCTCAACTTTCAAGTCCTTATTGCTATATGAGCGTGTTTTCGTTTTTGTTTTTCAAACCATAGTTTTTTTTTTTGTACACTGCAGACCTTCCCACATACATTGATGACACTTAGATGTATTTGTCATTTGAGATATAAAAAATTAACATTGCTTGCAAAAAATGCATTCGGACCTACGTTATATAGCTGAGCTGCACGAAACTCATGATTTTTGGTAGTTGGTAGTAATGATAACAAAATTGTCAATGATCCTGATTTATGATAGAATAATTTCACGTGACAAAAAACAATTCACAACAAAACAATTACTACAGTCAACTTCACACTTCAAATGGATACCTACTTCCAACTATAGTTTATTCCGAATTAATGATAAATTTTAAAATGAATAAAATATGACCAAAACAAATTACTTATTTTTTTGAAGAGATGTTTCGCCTACAGTTTCAACTGATCTGATGAAACGCAAGAGGACTAAGTCAAATTACTTTCTCCTTATAAGAGTGGAAACAAGAAACTTGGCTTGGTAAGAAACGACTTTTAGGTTTCAGTCGCACTACAACATAGCAAAATAAACGCACACGACATGATATTCGTTGACTCTCTATCACAGTACTACCAATCATCTCATGGTACTCCTGCGATGTAAAACTTCTGAAATATTGAAGGGCATCCATCACTGATATTGATTTGATACTTCGCGAATGTCGTATAGGTTATTCATCTTCAACCTATTACGAAATACTTTTCGTTCTCTCACAGCTGGAGTTTTTATCTAGAAAAAGTCTGTAAATAACCTCAGATTGCTCTGGAAGTTTGTAGAGGCTTTCTCATATGGAAGACGAGTACACCCAGTATATGTCTCCTAGGAAACAATTAGCTTGGGACATTATTTTTTTATTGCAGATTTCGAATCTACGCATACGTCTTTATCATAGAAAAAAATTCCTACGTTTCTCAAACAATTTTTGAGAACGCTACAGCACTTTGGAAATGCCGAGTTTCAAAACGCCTCCATGACCTTGGACAGAAAGCGTGACGTTACAATATTGCTGGGTCCGTTGATACTCTCTTCTGCAGTAGGCTGCCGCTAATATTGTGAAGTGTTTATTGTTCGCGTTATTATCAATATTCACTCTGTATCATTTTCGAAATGCCTACTCCAAAAACGGTTATCGTTGGTGTTATGTGCATGTGAGAATACAACAAGAAAAACACCGCAAAAAATGTTGTTTTGGGTGCCCTCTGAAGACAAAAGAAAAAGAAGTTGTTTTGTGTTGCTCGTCGCAAGTACATATGGAATTTTTCCAATAGCACAGTACTTTGGTAACAGCAGGTTTTTCGTTCCGGCGATGTAACCACATTGAAAAAACTATCGCTTGTTCACAACCCCCGAAAAACAAAAAAAGGGCTGCTGCTTAAAAATGTTGTTACAAAAGTAACTGACAAGTTTTATAAATTTTCAGGTGGTTTCCGACAGCATAGAGTAGTGCAATAAATTTCTAGTTATAAGTTCCCAAAATTACGTTAATTAATAAATATGAATGTACTACACTCTACGAATAGTGGACGAAACTCAATTATCGATGTATTGATGTATTTTTGCATAGTTCCATCACAAATGAACAAGCATTTTCCCAACAAGCAAATTTATTAAATATCCTGTTTCTCTTGATTTCAATGATATTTCTCCATTACTATTGATTCGTCTTATTTTTTTATCTTTCGCAGCTACACAATCCAAACAGAAAACGTTTCGAATGTCGACTGTCATTTCCACACGATAATTTGTCGATCTCACTTCATGTTCCAGACAAACCGTCTCTTTTCAAGGTAACGTAACCCACTGCTTGATCACCATCATTTTCTCTCGATGATCTGCAAAATATGTTCAAGAAAGCAAGAAATAATCATTTTTGTTACGTCGATCAATAGTATGATGAACACAATAGTATCTGCGTACCTTACCAGCTTTGGGTTTCGTATTTCCTCGGTGTTGAAGTTATCGTCGTTTCTTATACAGGGTGTTATGTAAGTACGTGGCCAAACTCGAAGGGGTGATTCTTTGAGTGATTCTTAGACAAAAAGTTTTCATAACCAAAGGTCCGGTAATGCTTTGTTTTCAAGATACAGAGTGACAATATTTTCGAAAGAAATAGTTTTTTCCTAAATATCATAATAATCCTTCAGCCGATTTTGTTGAGAATCATGTCCAGTGGCGTCCCGGAAGGCACCTTGACCAATAATTTTCACCAAAAAATGTGCGCCACTGATTTTTTGCAATTTATGTAATTTTTTTTCGCATTAAGCTACTGAAACTACAACTTTTTTATTTTTAGCATTTTTTTCGTATCTTGCTTTGTTTTTGAGAAAAACATAAAATGTTCCTGGGACAACATAATAAAAAATTTGAACTACCAAACCATCAAAAACTGGGGTGTACCTGTTATTTTTTTCCATATCAATAGTCTATTCTAGTCTTGGTTGGTTGGTTGGTTGAAAGCTGACGAGCCAGAGACAGGGTTGGCACTTAGCTTCCCTTGACACTGCGACCAGCTGGGGTCTATTGTATCATTCTGTCGTCAGTGGTTCCTCATTCAGATAGGTTTGTGCCTTTAATTGGGTTGAGTAGCATGTTGATAAGGTTCTTCGAATTCATGCCTGTTTCCGGGCTGATCTCTCCAAAATTTCTGTGTCGCCTACTACTTAGGGCGTCACAGTCGAAGATAATATGAGAGGCTGTTTCCTCCTCTTCATCACATAGCCTACACTCCACGGTTTCCCTGCGTACTCCCATGGTGTTTAGGTGTTTTCTTAGGCCGCAGTGTCCAGTCAACAGACCTATTATTATACGTGCCTTCGTTCTGTTCAGGTTCAGAAGGTCAGCCGTCAGGGTTCGGTTTGGATGCCCCACCATGACTTTGCTGTGTATTCGCCCAACAGTTTGATCCCAATATTGTTGGTGTCTCCTTTCTATCCACTCGTCGATCAGGGTCCTGCATCGGTTTTTGCTAATCCCGTGGCCCTGTGAATAGCGTTTCAGATGCTTGTCTAGCTAGCTGGTCCGCTTTAACTTTGCCTTCAATGCCTCTGTGACCTGGCACCCACATCAAGGTGACCTTGTTGTGTTTTGCCAGCTCGATGAGGTTCTGGAGGCAGTCCTAGACCAGTTCAGACTTTATCTGTATAGAGTTGAGTGCTTTGATAGCACTTTGACAGTCAGATAGAATGTAGATGTGTTTTTTCCTATAACCTCTTTCTAGATTCTTAGTCTTAGAAATTGTTATCAAAACAATTGAAATTACACAAAAATCATCTTTTGAATTTTTAGATTAACTGTTTTCGATGGAACAAAGAACGTTAATTATTACTGCAGTGTTTTGAAAGTAAAAATAGAGTGCCATGGAAGGAAGAACAATTGTTCAAACAAATTTGACTTTGACATAACTTGAAACAGTGCATACGTAATTATTTGATAGTGATTATTTGAAGTGTTTTCAAGAGTTTTGGGCTATAAAATTCGTTACCGATATTAGAAAATGGTTCGGTTTACAAACTCAGAAATGGCCGATATGCATTTTGTCTATGGAATGACCCAATGCAATTCCAGAGCGGCTAGACGCATTTATCAAGAAATATATCCTCATCGCATTATACCAAATAGACAAACATTTGTAGGAATACGCGAAAGGCTGTGCGAATCAGGCACCTTCCAAAGGTCGGCTGCTCTTATTGGGAGACCTGCAACGGTAAGAACAGTGGAGCTGGAGGAATCAGTTTTACGTGAAGTTGAGCGTAGCCCCGATACAAGTACACGCAAAATTGCACAATTAAACATTTCTCACATTACTGTATGGAAAATTTCAAGGGACTATCAACTGTATCCTTACCACATACAGCTTGTGCAGGCGTTATTACCTGCGGATTTTCCCAAGCGTGTTGTTTATTCTACTTGGCTTTTGCAACCACAGGTAGCATCTCCGACATTTCTATCCCGTATATTGTTTACCGATAAAGCGTGTTTTTTCCGAAATTCAATTTTGCGGTTATGGAACATCATTATCAACAACAGTTTTCCGTGGATGTTTGGTATTGTGGGTGATTATCTCATTGGACCTGATTTTTTATCCCCGAGATTAAATGGTCAAGAGTCATTTTTTGGAATTTGTGTTACCTGTACTGTTAGAAAATGTCCCACTGGCATCAAGAGGAGCAATGTGGTTCATGTACGATGGGGCCTCACCTCCTTTTAGCATAGTAGCACGTTAATTTCTGGATGCAACTTATGGAGACAACTGGATCGGTCGCGCAGGTCCACAGTCATGGCCACCCAGGTCACCGGATTTAAATCCCTTAGATTTCTTCCTTTGGGGACATTTGAAGTCCCTCGTTTATAGAACTCCAGTCAACACTGAAGAAGAATTAATCCAATGGATGCGGGATAAATGTGTTCAGATAAGACATACGCAGGAAATATTTCAACGTATTCGGCAATCGATGTTGAGACGAGGTAAGGCTTGCAATGAAATTGAAGGAGGACATTTTGAGCAACTATTGTAAGTTTTGTGTTACTCAATGTAAAATGTTTTCTTACTGCGTACCATTTGTTAAAGTGTGGTTTGAATAAAGGGTTCTTCTTTTTCATGTTTTTTTTAATTTTCGGCGTTACCACATAACAATAAAGTGATTTTTTTTCCCAAAGACAAAGCAAGATACGAAAAAATGCTTGGAAAAAAAAGTTTCAGTTTTGATAGCACAATGCGAAAACGATACAAACGTTGCAAAAAAATCAGTAGCGCACATTTTTTTGTCAAAAATATTGGTTAAGGTGCCTTCCAGGACGCCACTGGACATGATATTTTCATTCTAGTTGGGGTTAAGTTAGACCCTTGCTACCCCAAATAACACTGCCAAATTTTTACAAAATCGGCTGGAGGATTATTGAGATATTTAGGAAAAAACAATTTCTTTTAAAAAATGTTGACACCCTGTATCTTGAAATCGAAGCATTACCGGACCTATATTTATATGAACTTTTTGTCTTAAAATGACTCAAAGAATCACCCCTTCAAGTTTGGCCACGTACTTACATAACACTCTGTATATTCGAGAAAATTCTTACCTAAGGCAAATTACGAGAGTCAGCCTCAACAAATCCAGGCAGAATTGTATTAATCATTTTCAAAAAATCGCGATGATCAATAAAATAGACTGCTGGATAAAAAAAACACAAATCATTAGCAATCAGTCACAACCGAGTCCTAGTCCCGACAGTATCGTGACGTCACGTTACCGTAATGCCACTCAGAGCGAACGGAGAATTCATCGATTTTTGAAGTCATTTTTAACGAAAAATTGAAGGCAAAAATCGTTTTTTTTCCGACGGTATTATTGTTTTTGGTGATCAATCTACGTAATAAAAGTTGTTTTATACTGATTCTCCACCACATCATGTCCCAACCTAATTGGTTTTATACTGCTGCTTCAATTTGTAAGAGAATGTGTACCCGAACATTGAATTATCGAAATATACCTAATGATTATGAAACAAACATCCCTTATTCCTAACGAGCTAATTCATCGAGAATTCTTTTTACCAATCGTTTTATTTATATGCCAATTATTTTCGATATTTCGTTGAAAACTTAGCGATGGGAGACATCCAGTTCTTGACGACGTCTTTTAGGCGATATTGGAGTGTGCTCAACTTGGCTGCGACTTATAGTAACCTTATAAAACGTTTACGACGTCAAGTGTTTGAAACAGTGAAAAGCGTGGAGACTTTGAAATGATGAAAGCAAGGCACGAGCATTCCTCAGATGAATTCACAGGATGGAGACTATTTCTTTGATGTCGGCTTTATTATAATAAGATATATTTTGTATTCGAGTAGGCGCCTTGCTTCATACAGAATGTCTGTACCTAGTGTGATGAATTTGTGGAGGAAATACGCCCAATTTCATTCTGCTATTCTGATAATAACGTTTTCAACTTGAGTTTTTTTTTTGTAATTTGAAAGCAATACAATTATATCAGCTACTTTCCATTGATTACAAACAACTGCCTTTTTCCGGATAGAAAATCACTAAGTGAGCCCTCTGAGCCGGATTTGATCAAATCATTGAAATTAATCATTCTTGTGAGTACTGCGAATCATATTCATTGAGACAGATCACTATCAAGCTTGGCATTCAATAACCGGAACCGAATTTCACTTAGAGTGATTAAGAATAATGATCAACTGATATAGATTCTTCTCGAATATCAATCGATTTGTCTCCCGGACTGAAAACATTCATTTTCGCATTACCCAGAGGATACACTTTATCATTCGTTATTTACTTTCGCTTCGAATGTTTCCATTTTCTCTGGTTGAGATCCGGCCTTATATTCAGAGTATAAATGAATTATTGTCATTTTATTCTGAATAAATACGAGTAGGTTGTTCATGATTCGTCTAGTTTATTTAGCGTAATACGAAATGGTAATAGGGCTCCTGAATTTATTTAATTCATGAGAATGAACTGGATTGTCGAAATAACTCATTGTTTGTCAAGCTAGGAGAGAAATAACACAGCGGGTTGCAAAGCGTCAGAAACAAGTTGAATATGCACTGTCCTCGACTGATATGTAGTTCATCAAGTTGTAGCTGTAGCATCTATCTCCATCTAATTCCAGGCGGCGAAGAAATAGTGGAATGTGTCTTTCGGGTCGGCTGATGTTAGGTGAGCAATTATCACACAAAATCGTTATTTCGGCTCGGATTCAAGAGTACTTTCAATAGATTCTACGAACTTGCTGTTTGGCTTTCTTTCAGCTATTGGCTCAGAATAATTTCTGCTTGTCCTGAAACCGTATTCCAGTAGGTTGAACCACTCCCTAGCGTTGAAACCCTTCCTCAATGAGAGCTCCAGATATGCCACATAAGGGTTCTGAGCCAGGAAATTGAGTGTTCGCCTCTTCTTTGGCGAAAATGGGAGCAGGCACCCATATCAGGGTGACCTGATTCATTCCAGCCAGTCGTCTCAGGGATAATTCAGTTCGGACTCAAGTGTGTTACTTTTAGCGCTGCTCAGTTGTCTGATAGGTTTTTGACCCCCTAGTGCCTGTTGCAAGGTACTCATGGGTTCATAGATATATGATAGCGTTTATTTGACTACGTTATGTAAATACATATACAGCTCAAGAGATACGAGCAAAGCCACATTAGAATAAAATACCTATATACATATATTATAAAAGGTAATAATCTTAAGTATTATTCATAAAAAACTAGTGTATAAGTACATTAAACAGATTTTGTTTAAGATATGAGAAATAATATATATATATATATATAATTTTTTTTTTTTAATATAATAAATTTAGATATAACGACTGAAAATTGGTATGAACAGTGGGGAATAACGGGGATCTTCATTCAGCACAAGTGTTGAAATATGAGAAACTCTTTAATACTTTGGACCAAGCTTTCGTTTCGAATTTGAAAATATGTAAATTACATTATTGAGAAAAATACTTTAAATGAAGGAATTAGTTACAGTAATGTGAGTGGTTGATTGATGAACATTAACTTTTAGAAAAATTAAACGTAAAATATGAAAACATTGGTCGGAATGGTGTTATAGCTTTGACGTTTCAAGTGACATTGAGAGATTTGAAATTACTACCTATTATGATTAATCATCAGAAAAATATAAAATAATGAAGTGGGTCTGTAAATTTTTATTCTTTGAAAATCATCAGTTTCGATCTATTTGTAAAAGATAACTGTAGATTTTACTAACATTTTTTGTTCATATTTTGATTGGATTTATTAATTTCAATCATTTCAAGAAATAATTTTTCAGAGAATTTTTTTTCTGAATGTTAAACTTGTGCTTTTTCGAATGATATTTTATGGCCTGTTTCAATAGCATGTTGAGCCAATGCACATGATTTCTTGTTGAGTCTTATATGGTATGGTATATATGTCAAATAAAAAAATAGAAATAGGGCACAATGATATTTGAAAGCTGCCTGCTTTGATTATTTTTTTAATTTTTTTCTGTACTGTTTGCACGCAGATAAATCAAGAGGGAGGCAGTAGAGTTTTTCTATTATTATCATTATCTTTGATCAGTTCATTCAATTGGAACAACCTATCAAAATATACAAATCTAAATTTGAAAACAAACATTCAGAATTCAACTAAACATTATATTTATATGCAAGAAACATCTTGTATACAAATTTAGAACCAAAAGGAAATATGACAGGCAAATGATCAAAATAATGAAATTTCAACATAGAAAAATGAAAAATGTCAATTTTGAAGAAATATTTGCAATTAGTACTGTGTAGAAATCAAATTTGTAAATAACATGAGTATAATAGGTAAGGAGTTGAAAAATGTGTTTTAAATAAGGTGCTAATAGTGAAAATTGATGAAAGATAACAAAAAGTGATGGTTACCAAGGAGAAAGAAAAATAAGAGTAGTCGAGAAATGATAACAAAAAATTAAACCGACGAAAAACGGAACTGAAAATCAAAAAATAAAATAAACCTTCTTAGTCTTAATAACTGAGCTCCTGAACTAATGTGAGTAACAAATTTTGAGTTGGCGCCAAACAAACAAGCAAATGAGGTAAAGCGTAAAATGATGGCATCGAATGCGCGGTGACATTTTGATAGGTTTTTTGAAGTAATTTGAGATGTTCTTTGATTGTTTGTATGGGGCCGACTCAAAATTAGTTACTTACATCAGTTTAGGAGCTTAGTTATTAAGACTAAAAAGGTGTATTTTATTTTTTGCTTTTCAGTTCCGTTTTTCGTCGGTTTAATTTTTTGTTATCATTTCTCGACTACTCTTATTTTTCTTTCTCCTTGGTAGCCATCACTTTTTGAAGTTGTTGAATTCTCAAGGCATACTTGCGAATGGAAACAATTCAAACACAACTGCACAGTAATGAATATGCTCATCTGTGATTGGCTTCAAAGTGTTGAGTAATGAATCTGGTTCAACTGTGATTGGCTCGCACCTGTTGAGTAATGAATCATTACCTACTCGGGGACGTAACTAGAGTTCATTACTTATCAAGAAACGGTCATATAAATGACGCTTTTTTCAATAGTCATAGAAAAAGTATATTATTCACTTCTTGAGTAGATACAGATTTCCATACTAATACTGGAATAACAAGAAAAAAACTCAATAAGAATACTTTATCAAGATATCAATTTGAAATATGAAAATGGACATATTTATAATATATAATGTAAATAAGTGATATGTATTTATATAGTTTCAAACGTGTGATTTGGAGCCCTTTTGCTCATAGAAGAGGACGTATGCTTCTCCACTCACAATGGATTTTGGTGATATCGGTGATACTCTGGAGTCATTGTACTCGTGCCATGTGCCTGCAAAAGAGTGACACAGTAAGCCCTGTTGTGTATGTTATAAGTTGTTCCGCTATGGTTGGTTACAGCATATGATTCGTAGCGTTATTTACTGCATAATTATTCATATCAAATCCTTCGAGAGGAAAGTCAATGGTGAAATTTGATTTGTGAAAGAAAAAAACTCATACAAAACGAAAAGCAAAATAGTAGGTACTCACTCCAGACCAAACAGGTACTTTGTGTTTATATATTTGTGAAAACTGCTAGCGATTTGCGCGTGATTTGATTGGGGATTGAATTATAGAGTGAGGAAGCAGCGTGAGGAAATTATTTTTTTTAAAGTTGTCGGGTGCGGGAGTATGTCGAGAAGGTGCGTGTATCTTAGGTTCCGATTATAAAAGGAAGATCATATATTTTTTCAAATAACTAGGCACAGAAGTGGTCATCATTTCGTGGGTTTGACGAACTAAGTGATGTTTTCTGTTCATATCCATTTTCAACTATTTCAATAGTAAAATTTTCGCGGAAACGTATTCTCTTCTTGTCAGGTTGAAGATGAACCTGCTGCAGTAATTCTGTACCTTCTGTATTTTTTAATATAGATCTGGTCCAAACAGGGTCCATAAACGACGTAATTGAAATGGGATGAAACTAACGATTCACAAAGGGGAACTCTAAGTTCTCTGTTCGAAGTATCACGGTTCAGGAATAGTATTTTCAGTGCATAATAGGGTTTTTTCAAAAAAATGTTCATATGTGCGTTAAAATTCAGTTTTTGGTCCATAATAAAATCCAATCTGTTTACTTTATTTTGGAGTTCCAGGCTTTGTCCTTGAACCAAGCTGTAGAGGTTTTCTCCTTCCTAATTGTGACTCCTGAAGATAGTAGCACGTGATTTTGTGGCATTACCATTCAATATTCTTTTTGCGAAAATAAGACTTTTCAATATTAGTTTTTATAGTAGTCATCGTAATTTGTGATTCGTTAGCATCAAAACTCAGATATAACTGCGTATCTTCCGCACAAAAATGTGATTGACAGGATGTCAGTACTTTCTTGAAAACTGCTGAATATAAAATGAAAAAGAAGGGCCCTAAAATAGACTTCTGCGGTACCCCAGAATTCAGAGTACGCGATTCAGACGAATTTCCATTTATTACAACTGTTTGTTTTCGGTTTGCGAAGTATGAAGAAATTAACTAGAGCGACTGTAGAGTCAGTCCATGATATTTCATTTTCGCTAACATCAGTTTGTGACTGATCTTTTCAAATGCCTTAGAATAGTCCAGCATAACGAGTGCAGTGACTTTGCCTCTGTCATGAGAAGCTAATATGTCATTGGTTATTTTCATCGTGCCTACTCTGAAGCCTGATTTGTTGGAAGCAAGGATTTCATTGAAATTGAGGTATTCGACAAGTTGAAGATGAATCAGTCTTTCCATTATTTTTGACATGACGGGCAATAGACTAATTGGCCCAATTTCATTCAAACATGTAGGACTTCAATGTGTGGTATTACCGAAGCCTCCATCCAAATATCAGGAGGAATACCCTTTTCTGAAGATTTATTGATCATATGAGTGAGAAATGGGTTCAGAGAAGGCATGCAATATGGAAGCGTCTTGATGGAGATGAAATTCACTTCTTAAGGCATTCGATTTTGTAGATCGGAGAGCTTCATAGATTTCATCTTCACTTATCTGTTTGGAAGAAAAATTTATTTCATCTTTAAAATAATTATCATTATAAAACTTAAGTAATTCTTGACAGGTTTCTTGGAATTGACAAACAGATGCAAAATAATCGTTCCTGTGGGATGAAGTAAGACCTATTTTGTTTAGTAACATTCTTCTCATTTAGAATTTGCCAAAGGACTCTATTGAATAGTGAATCTCTATTTTTTTTTTTCAGGTAGGCTTCTGTGGTCGGACACCTAGAGCCCAAGTAATCCCTAGTTGATATACGCTAATGGTAAGTTTATTATTGATCGATACTGATTCACTAACAAACATATTGCCAAATATATCATACTTGCATACAATTACTTTGAACCGAAAAATGCATTTTTCAAATTTGCGGGATTTATCTGGCGTAATCTAAAAACAAGAACTTGCATTATTTCACATCAAGGATCACGGTTCAGCATTGCGAATTGCATCAAATCCTGTTTTGAATGATTGCACTCCGAACCTGTTACTTGAAAGCCATTACTCTAAATCCCTTCAGCCAAACTTCTAACCATTAGAAGAAACATCCACTTCTATAACTCCCGACATTCGCAAAGGAGTAACACAAGCGGCAAATGACATAGAGGATAAAACAAAACTATTCTCTGGATGGAAGTTTTCGAATCACCTTCCATTTGTTTCGTGTCTTCCATTACACTGACAAGTTCGCGTTCAGCTTATTGCATATTCCTGTGATTCGTTTTAGTCTGGCGTTCCAAGTAGAATAAAAGGAACATAAATAAAATATTAGTGCTCGAAGAAAACTACTGTTGCCAGACATTGGCGCAACAAATTCGGGAGAAGAAAAGGTAAAGAAAATCACGTCACTATCTCAAGACATCATCGTCACTTTCGTTTAAATGATACGCTCTTAGTATTGATCAATATACCAGGTCCCAACTTATTCTTTAGACACATGGTTTCCAGAGTTCCGAGGGTTTGAGATACAAACTTGGCAGGGTTGTTGGATTTAAGAATTGAAATATTTCTCAATATTTCATGGAACACCCTGTATATTTTTTCTTTTTTGGATTCTAGGGACGATTATGAGTATGATCACATAGTTTTGAGAAGAAAAATTGGTGTATTGGATTTTTCAGAAGCATCGTTATTTTTGTTCTAGACCCACTACAACCAATCTGATAAATGATGAGTAAAAAATATTATATGACGGTTTTCTTTCCCTAGATGAGTACCTATGGCAGTTTGATATTTCCAAAAACATTAATTGTGGAAAAAGTATTTTTTTTTCAAATGATAATTGGGTACTTACTTTCAGAATGCACTTTGATTATATATGCAAGTAAATATCTAAAAAACATGTTTGTTTACAATAGGAGATAGCAATCTGTAACATTCTTGATAGCCAGCCATAATTTCATTAAACATGAAAATGTCTTATACCTCAAGACTGCTGACTACAAAAATCTATACAATGTTGATCGCATATCCATCAAAATCAACTACTTCGACGGACGTTGAATGACATCCGATGGATAAACGTGCAAAGTCTTACGAGGTACTTTGCAAATATTTGTTGCGAAATGGATCAATATTAACCCTTTCACCCAGGCTGACCACCTGTAGATCTGTTTCTGGGTATTTGCCCCTCATCAGTACCCCGATCAGATGGTCAGCCTGGGTGAAGTGGTTAACATTGATCCATATCGCAACAAATATTTGCAAAGTACCTTGTAGGACTTTGCACGTTTATCCATCGGATGTCATTCAACGTCCGTCGAGGCATTAGCCAGGGAAGTTTTTGTAGTCAGCTGTATTGAGGAATGGGACATTTTCATTTCCAATGAAATTATGTCTGGCTATCAAGAATGTTACAGATTTCTGTCTCTTACTGCATATATTTCTATCCTGAGATTCAGGATGACATTCATTGGTAATGTTTTAGTTGCGTTAAGATGGCGTTAGCTCCGTTCTGCTAATTCCATTCCAGCAAATGTTGAGTCACTGTATGAGTGTCAGTTATTATCCCCAAAATATTTCATACATCTTTCTCGTTCTCCAGTTTGGAAATTCTGAACTGCGAGTAGACGTGTCCGGGTAGTCATGTGGAACCTGAGACCAGTCAGAGCGCGACGCCTGGTGGGCAGAGCCTATTTAAATAATTAACTGGGAGATAAGGACTGGCGTTTTTCGCCAGATCGATATTTAGGCCACGGTCATCATGATCCCCAAATCCAACAAGAACCCTGTGATATCGCGAGACCACCGACCCATCAGTCTCACACCCCCGATGAGTAAAGTCAACGTCCTAACAGACGAGCAGTTCGGCTTTCGACAAGGACAATCTACGGAAATGCAGGTCCTGAGGATAGCGGACTTTGCCGTAACAGGCTTCAACCTGGGCAGAGGATACCACACAGGAGCCTTGATCCTAGACGTTTCCAAGGCCTTCGACAGAGTCTGGCACGATGGCTCAATCACCAAAATGGCAGACCTCGGATACCCCCCTCCCATAGTGAAGTTGATAGACTCCTTCTTGCGAGGACAGCGGTGCCAGTAGATATAGCTGCACGGGTTCTGGCTCACTTTGGCACTTTTTCCCATGTAAATCCCCATGAGAAAATCTAAGGTCCAACGTGGTCATTTTGCGACCTTTTACCTGTTTCGACCTTAATGAGACCATCATCAGGTTCTCGACGTTTCGAATCTTCATCGGGTTCTCGACGTTTCGATTCATCTTCAGTTCAACCTTTATCAGACCATCATCAGGTTCTCGACGTTTAGAATCTTCATCGGATTCTCGACGTTTCGATTCATCTTAAGTTCAACCTTTATTAGATCATCATCAGGTGCTCGACGTTTTGGATCACTCTGGTTGTTAACATTAGATCATAATGTTTCGACAAGGAGGACTTTATCTACTATCACTTGAATATTCACCCCTTACCTCAAATCATATCCTTGAGGAACACCCATTTTTTTCACATGCTTGAGGTCTATATTACCCTGGATTTTTTCTATATCTATTGTATTTTTGTGGTTAACCTGATTTAATATGACTTTTTCCTCCAGATCTAGGGAATTTTTCACGTAGGTTGTATTTAGATTAGTCGTTTCAGGTGGATTTCTCATGGATGATTGACTTTTTTCCCCAGATCTAGGGAATTTTTCACGTGGGTTGTGTTTAGATTAGTCGTTTCAGGTGGATTTTAGGGTTAACCTGATGGATTTCTCATGGATGATTAACTTTTTTCCCCAGATCTAGGGAATTTTTCACGTAGGTTATGTTAAGATCAGTCGTTTCAGGTGGATTTTCAGGGTTAACCTGATGGATTTCTCATGGATGATTGACTTTTTCCCCAGATCTAGGGAATTTTTCATGTAGGTTGAGACATGTATATGGATGCATATAAGATTTTTGTATGTTGTTTGTGAAGTCTATGATGTGAATTTAGATGAGGGTTCTTGGATTACGGTTGTTTTGATGGATGTTGTGAATCTAAGTGGGTTTGATGTTTTTTATTAACCCAACCTAACCAAACTCTGCTAACATTGTTGTTATATGAGTATTAGTTTCTTCTGCAAACATTAAAGTGACGTATATTATTTTAAATTAACCCAACCTAACCAAACTCTGCTAACATAATAATTCATCATATTATATAAAGGGTGAGTTTCTCTGCAAGCATCGAAACACGTCTATCATGCTTTGAAAAACGTTGAAAACGTCTAAACGTCTGTGGAAAACGACTAACATGCGTTGAAAACGTCTAAAATGTCTTAAAAAACGTTGAAACTTGTAGGTGGGCGCACAGTTTCTTTGTTATTGAACCAACCTCAACCACTTTCAGAAACATGTATGTAGGAGGTGAAGAAATGGAACATTTTTTTGTATACATATTTTATTGAAATATAAAAAAAAATATAATAATATATAGTAATAGTAAATAATAATATATAATAAAATCCGGGAATATGAGGTGTCCTTGAACTCTGCTCCTCCACTGCCGCAACCCTCAGCGAAATCAATCGATGTCCATCAACTCTTGATCATGGATGGAGTAATGTCCCCAAGGTAGCGTCAGGTGTGATCCAGGACATAAGAATCTCTTGTCGTCCTCTCCACTCAGAGCGATTTTTTCTTGTTCCATAGAAAACACCTGATGTTTTTCGCTTCTGATCAATCGCTGATGGACATATTTTTGGTTGAATTTTCCAAGCATTCCTCAAAGTCTTCGAATGTGATCGCACTATCTACAACGGCTTTTTTCACACCCTTAGCTTTCTTTGTGGTTCCATAATTTGACAGAATTTGGTGAATTTCATCTTTTTCATACCCTTCTTTATCCAAATTGTCTTCAAGTTTTTAATTTTGTCTAAGGCTGTGAAAACCTTAGTTGCATATAATTTTGATCTGAGGCCAATGAAATCGGTCATAAGATTGCCGTTATTTTCGTCCTTCATTATCCCTAGAACTTTTTTGTTGACTAAAGGTATGTTAAACCTATTGTTCTCAGGATAATCGCTGGTATCGAAAATGTAATGACAATCCTCACGAATTATTTCATAAACATCGGGACATTGTATTTCATATATTAGCGAATCAGTGTCTGTGTATAATACAGAACAATTCTCTCCAAATCTTTTCTGCATATAATCATAGTGGAAATCGTAAATTTTTGTTTTGGATATTTCAAGTATACTAAAGCCTACATATATTGGCTTGTTGAAGTAAATTTCAGTCTTATTCAACTCTATTGCCGTGAGATTTTCATTGAATATTGTGACCGACTTAAATTCTGGTTTGGAGATATAGGATTCCGCACCATAACGACCCTCCCACTTAGTTATCAGTTTCACATTAGATTGTTTCCTAATATTTTCGACGGTTTTGCCGTAAACAGCATTATTCATAAGCTTAAAAAGATTTTTTTCGAAATTATTTTCAGCTTTTTTCCTCAATTCTGTATTAAGATCAATGTAGGGCTTGAGCCAAGAAGACTGCTGGAACTGCAACACCCTGTGAACTTTTTTGAGAATAAGACCGTTAGATAAAGCCTGTTTTAGGTTAACGTAATGAATGATATATTTTTTCTCAGGAAAAAAAGTTGCCATAAGTTTAGTAGTTCATACGAAGACGATGATGGATTCCCTGTTTTTGGATTTATATGCTCAGGGCAGAAAGGAATATCCTTATGATGATCATGAAGATAATGGGGATAATCTAAATCCTTCATTAGATTCATCAGGAATAGAGGTAACATCAATGTTGGAATCGACCCACTCGAAACCTCCATAAGGCAGAGGCTGAGACATCGCCCAACCGTACTGATTATTTATATCGAAATACATGAGATATTTTTCAGTTTCGGATGGATTGAAGTCTGGGAGATATCGATTGTTGGCTTGAGCACGTCTCTTTGAGCAAATTTGACTGAGCCCACCTCGAATCCCTTTTTCCACAAACAAAAGCATATCGACATCCGTAAGGAGTTCAAGCTCCTGTTGAGTATTATACAGCATACACTGCCAGGTATAACCTGGTAGTGTATATGAGTGAGCGGGGTCGAGTCCATAAGTGTCGTGACTACTATTGCGAAATTGTTCGAAAACATCAGCTAGGAGAAGTACGTCTGTTTTCAAGTATATGTCAACGTATTCTCCTAAATTAACACAATTGAAGGCAGCCCATACGTTTTCAGCTCTTTCGTATAGTTTTCGTGAGCATGGTTTTTCAGTAAGAGTATTATAAAAATGTTCGATAGAAGGGAGAGTCTTTTCATTGAATTTATCAAAGGAATCAAAATAATCGTAAGGCATAACACCTTTTTTCGTAAGCAAATCGATTTTTTCATTAGAGACCTCTGGAAATTGTGCTCTTAAATTTGGAAATTCTGGTAGATATGATGCTAATTTATCTAGAGAGGAATTTAGAAAACGGAAAGAATCGATAAATCTTAAATGAAAGTTTGTTCCTTCGATATGTTTAGTGAATGAAATATATTTTTCTTTAGTTATTGGAAGTAGCTCAATTTTTTCCTTTGATTGCGGTGGCTATTTTTTCAATAATAAAATGGCTATCATAGCCGCTGAGATTATGGAAAACAATGGGGATCATTTTGCTATCATTTAGATTGATATTACATGATTCATGAGCAGCACCGCGAAAATTAGAAGAATTATTATTATTATTATTATTTGTTGGAGAAAGATGAAAATGGTCTCTAACTTCTTTATCGCCTAGAGAAAACGGTTTTTCACAGATATGACAATGAGTTGCTTGTTGGAATGCAGTTTCCTCTTCAACTGTCATTTTCAAATCGTATTGACAATTGTGAATAGTTTCAATTTCTTCCGTTAGCTCCAAAAGTTGGTTTGCGAACCATTCCATCGAATTCTCCCCTCTATACGAACGGTAAAAAGAAAGGGTGTTGTCATACGAACATTTCACATAGTAGCCAATAGTAGCCGGGGTATGCAGTTGATATTTTACTCCTTCTTGAATTTTGGTTAGAATACTCTCTATGTCGGCATATACAATAAAAGGTACTTTTTCTTTGAATTTATAGTCTTTAAATTTGAGAATAGTTTTTTCACCGGTTGGCATTTTAATTTTACAATCGTTCAGTTTTATACATAATTCAGTATGATTGTCTAATTTTTCCTGTGATCTGAAATAATGAAGGCATCTATCACAAATATACTTTTTGTTTTTCTTTGCTAAGTTGTTTGGAAAGGAGCCTGGATAGATCCTTGATCCAACAATAATGATAACGAATCGGTTTGTCATCAGAATATTGGTTTTGAATCATGAGTAGATTGACATGTTTATCTCTTTTTTGGGATGTCAAGAAGGAAGGAAGGACGGAGAAAGATTTACCTAATTTTTTCAATGTATAAACGTTAACCGAAATACCGTTAAGTTTTTCGAAATTTGGAATTTGGTGGATGGTCATAGGAACTGTATCCCTTTGAGCTTCAGAACTTCGGAATAATGGGGATATGATGATGTACGATTTGTATTTTTTTCAACGGGAAACAAGGCTGATACAATTGACCAAGCAAAGCAGGTAAGTCATCATTCATTACGTTAATACAGGCTTTTTTCAGTTTAATTTCGGTCGGAAGTTCAATATATGATGATCCAATTTGTGAGAGAATTTATTAATGTTTACCCAAGTTGACAATTTTTTGAAGTGGCCACCCGCTTTCTTTTCCACAGAATTCTTCAGGTTCAATCATTATGGGTTTCATCACATTATCATCAAACCATAAATCCAAGTCAGTGTCATGAAATATAGGTGAATTGGCAGTGGTGAAGTATTTATACTCGGTTTGAATTTTGTCAGCCTTGGCGAGTACAAATTGCCCGCAGAATACAAAATTTACCTTTATTGAATCAAAATTCTTTAGAACGTTATGGATTCTTCGTTTGAATAGAGATTTACAATCGGAAAAGAAATGCTTAGTATCTTTATGGAAAAGATTGGAGATTGTGCCTGTTCGTATACGAGAACCGAACGCTGATTCACAGTCATTCCAATGGACCCGATGTTTAGCTGTCACATTCGAGTGTTTGAGTCCTGCTCCTTTTTTCTGTTCGTATTTTATTTGATTTCGCAGGGTTTTGACATTCCTTAGGGTTGCCAGCAGATGTTGTTTCTCAGCCAAAGTTGATGCTTCCTTCAGAGCTCTATTAATACGTCTATAAGCTTTGGTGCACTCTCGTAACCCGTTGAGGGCGGTTTTCCCATTATATTTGGCGGTTATCAACCCCAATAATGAGGTGATAAATGTTAGCACATCAGCAAAGTTCATCATTTTGAACACCTGCAACAAGAATGAGGTAATTAGTCAATGTAATTTTTCCCTAAACAATATATGAATCGCTAACTATCTCGTGGAAAAACGAACCTTGAATTTGCTAGAGGAGCACCGAAAAAACACGTCTGACCTCTATGAAGACTCGATGAAGACTGACGAAAATCAGACAGAGTGAAGACTTAAGTTATGAAAACAATTTGGTTGGGAGGAAGACTGAATGATAGAAGTGTCACGTGATCAGTTTGAAAATGACAGAGTCTAAGAAAAACTCACCTTGAGCTAACTGGAGGAGCACCGAAAAAACACGTCTGACCTCTGTGAAGACTGGAACATGAATGACGAAATCAGACAGAGTGAAGACTTAAGTTATGAAAACAATTTGGTTGGGAGAGAGACTGAATGACAGAAGTGTCACGTGATCAGTTATGAAAATGACAGAGTCTAAGAAAAACTCACCTTAGCTAACTGGAGGAGCACCAAAAAAAAACACGTCTGACCTCTCTGACGACTGGAACATGAATGACGAAATCAGACAGTGCAAAGACTCAAGTTCTAAAAACAAATTGGTTGGTAAAAGTCTGAATGACAGAAGTGTCACGTGATCAGTTTGAAATGACAGAGGCTAAGAAAAAACTTGAAGTCAGACGCTTCAGTTTAAAAACACTCACCTTTGAAGTACTGAGGAACTCTCTAGAAGACTTGGAAACAAAAAGTAGCAGAGCTGCTCTAGAGACACACGTCTTGTCTGTTCAGTGGTTGGAACAGAAATGAATCAACAGCAAACAGTACCTATACTTAATTACTTTTTCTGAGAACGAATCGGTAGAGCGTAAGACAGAACGACAACAGCGCCACCTGGTGAGTGATTCAAGAACTAAGTTCAGCGATGACGTCATCGAGTTATATAGATTTCAGCTGAGGTTCGATGGGGTGGTGGCAGTTTATACTCATATCTGATATTGAGGATATATGTGCAAGTGGTTGCCCACCTGTACCCCACCTGTACCCCTGTACCCCCATGTACCCTTATGTACCCCATGTACCCCATGTACCCCCATGTACCCCCATGTACCCCCATGTACCCCATGTACCCCCCCCATGTATCCCCATGTGTCCCGAGGTGGACCGAGATATGGAGATTTTTCTATAAACATGATTGATGTGGCAGTGAGTGGAAATATATGAGTTTGACAACCGGAAAAAACTTGAAAAAATTTCACTCCCAACTATCATAGAAAAAATAGTCAAAATCAACTAAGAAAGTCTGAGATATATCACAATATTAAAATTTTACCAATACCAATAACAAAAATATCAAGTCTAATAAGTCTGAAAATATCGTACTTTGAACTCACTACGGCAACGCTGTAAATACCTCGACATCGAGAATCATTATTGACTATCAGCAGATTCCATGCAGGCTCGAACTTGTGTATCGCGGGGATTCCCAGATATTCGCTTCGGTTTATTATAACTTTCAGATATATTTCATATTCCATTTGTTTCAATACCTTGGATTACCGTGATCGATTCAAATTCGTTTGAGTACATAATGGGAAAAGATAATTTCAGCGATTGTTCATGGATTGAATGAATAGTTCAAGTTCCAGAGTGTTGTGTTCATGTTCAGTGTTGATTGAATTGAATATTATTTACAAGTACCTGTGTTTCGAATGAAAATGAATGGAATTCGTTTGGGAAGGATAATTTCTGTGCATTTTTGTTGGTTGAATACATGAGCGTTCAGGCATTATTATTAAATTGAATATGGTTTTTTCCAGTGGCTAAGAGCAAATTTTGTTGGAAAAATAACTTCCAGTGTTATAGAATGAATGTTTTTGTGTTGGAAAAATTACCGTGTACTTTATTCAGTGTTGGAAGGATTACCTACTTCATTTCATATAGACTGAGAGTCGATTTTCAGCTGCAGACTATGAATTACTCGTTTTTCCTAGAACATATGTGTTATGAGTTGAATGCATGTTCTTATCGTATTCGTGGATTTCTTCAATAGTCTAGTGCTCTTTTGGATATTTTATAGACATCCACTGTGTTCAAGAGTGGATTTTTCGCTGCAGAGGACGAATTATTGTTTTTTCTTTGAAAATATGTATGATGAATCGGATGGATGTTTGCTAGGTCAGATGCATGTTTTTCAACGTTTCAGAAGCTTTTTCGACACATAAAAGTGTAATTCATTATATAAAGAAGATAATTTCGGAGGACGGTGCGCCATCTGTTGGGCAATAGATGAAAGTTAGTAGTATAGCTAAGGGGATACGAACTCACTTCCATCTGCGCTCAGACCGACATAGGGTTTTGGCGGATGCACCGGGTCTGTCGAACCGGCAAGGCGGAAGTTCGGAGTTTTCACCTGGGCTCTGTCATAGGCGGTTCGTAAAAGGGGTCTCCAGGTATAGCGATGTAAAAAAAATTTTTGCTAATAAAGAAAAAATTGAGGAAAAAACTGTTTAGAGGAAAAAAAAACATGGCCGCCTAGATTAATAAAAAATGTCAACCATCTTGGAAAAATGACGACTCCAAGAAAAAACATGGCCGCCAACTGTTAGGGAAAAATATCAGCCATATTGGAAAAATATCAGCCATATTGGAAAAATGTCAGCTATATTGGAAAAATGGCTACCCTAAGAGAAAAAAACATGTCTGCCAACTGTAAGGGAAAAAACGTCAGCCATATTGGAAAAATGGCTACCCTAAAAGAAAAAACATGTTAGCGAAAAACGTCAGCCATAGTGAAAAAATGACTACCCTAAGAGAAAAATGTGTTTAATTCAGGGAAAAAAATGTCAGGCCATCTTGGAAAAATGGCTACCACAATAGGTTTGAGACGTTTTGGGAAAACCTCCGACCGACCTGCTTGCTGTTTCTGTTCCAGGATCATGTCCTTCGCAGCCGGAGCTCGGGGTACGAGCGCAGATGGAAGTAGGCTCGTATTCCCTTAGCTATACTACTAACTTTCATCTATTGACCAACAGATGGCGCACCGTCCTCCGAAATTATCTTCTTTATATAAAACCCTTATTACACTATGCCTTTTTCGTGCCTATTTGTCTGCCTAACTGCCCGTGGCTGAAATTTTAAACAAATACGCATGCGCGCGTGGCTATTTTGTTGATTGTTTCAGTTTGAAACTAAATAGGACTGGTTCTATTTTTGCCGCCTGAATCGAGGGGATTTCAAGGACGTTTGTGGAAATGTCAAGTTTGCCAACACACTAACCAACAAATAGATGAAATTAATCACATAGTTTTCGTTTTGTTCAGTGTGACAGAAAAGAAGAAAAAATCGTGTGCCAGGTAAAGCAAAAGTTGAAACAAATAGTCCAGGTATACTAAATTACTTAATCATTTAAGGTAAATGTCAATTTTCCTTAGGTTTGCAGCTCTGAAATAAGCGCCTGAAACAATCATCAAAAAGGCACGGTGTAATAGTGCCAGTTATTTGGGGAAATTCGGCCAACAAATAGCCAGAAAAAAGCACAAAAAAAAAAAAGGCATAGTGTAATAAGGGTTTAATGAATTACACTTTTATGTGTCGAAAAAGCTTCTGAAACGTTGAAAAACATGCACTGACCTAGCAAACATCCATCCGATTCATCATACATATTTTCAAAGAAAAAACAATAATTCGTCCTCTGCGGCAAAAAATCCACTCTTGGACACCGTGGAAGTCTGAAAATCGTCATGCATGCACACACACCCATGGAAGTACCTCTCAAACTTTAAAAACATGAATTCAACCCAGAATAGACACAACTGTATGAAAATAACCAACACCCCAATCATTGAAAAACCACGAAAAGGTCAAAATCTAACCTATAATACATCACACTTTCTCGCAAAAATTATAATTCACCTTCCGCAGCGAAAAATCCATACTTGAACACAGTGGAAGTCTGAAAAAACTATAAAATATCCAAAAGAGCACTAGACTATTGAAGAAATCCACGAATACAATAAGAACATGCATTCAACCATAACACATATTTTCTAGGAAAAACGAGTAATTCATAGTCTGCAGCTGAAAATCGACTCTCAGTCTATATGAAATGAAGTAGGGAATCCTTCCAACACTGAATAAAGTACACGGTAATTTTTCCAACACAAAACATTCATCTCTATAACACTGAAGTTGATACATTTTCATACAAATTTGCTCTTAGCCACTGAAAACCATATTCAATTTAATAATAATGCCTGAACGTTCATGTATTCAACCAACAAAATGCACACAGAAATTATCCTTCCCAAACGAATTCCATTCATTTTCATTCGAAAACATAGGTACTTTTGTAAATAATATTCAATTCAATCAACACTGAACATGAACACAACACTCGGAACTGAACTATTCATTCAATCCATGAACAATCGCTGAAATTATCTTTCCCATTAAGTACTCAAACGAATTTTAAACCGATCACGTAGTAATCCAAGGTATTGAAACAAATGAATATGAAATATATCTGAAAGTTATACTAAACCGAAGGAATATCCGGGAATCCCTGCGATACAAGTTCGAGCCCGTATGGAATCTGGGTTGATAGTCAATAAATGATTCTCGATGTCGAGGTATTTACAGCGTTGGCTGTAGTGGAGTTTGAAGTACGATATTTTCAGATTCCTATTAGACTTGATATTTTTGTTATTGGTATTGGTAAAATTTTAATATTGTGATATATCTCAGACGTTTCTTAGTTGATACATGGGGGTACATGGGGGTACATGGGGATACATGGGGGTACATGGGGGTTAATGGGGGTACATGGGGGTACATGGGGCAAGCATGTTGAGGGTACATGGGGTACATGGGGTACATGGGGGTACATGGGGTACATAAGTACATAAGTACAGGGGATACAGGTGGGTACAGGTGGGCAAACCACTTGCACATATATCCACATCAGATATGAGTATAACCGCCACCACTCCATCGAACCTCAGCTGAAACCTATATAACTCGATGACGTCGATGACTTAGAAGTTCTTGAATCACTCACCAGGTGGCGCTGTCGTTCTGTCTTACTGCCTCACCGATTCGTTCTCAGAAAAGTAATTAAGTATAGGTACTCCGTTTGCTGTTGATCCATTTCTGTTCCAACCACTGAACAGACAAGACGTGCGTCTCTAGAGCAGCTC